>JAXQGT010000288.1:0-13352 GCA_037040375.1 Basipetospora sp. M8501
GCCTCCTCTAGAGACTCTCAAGTTCAACTACTCCAGATTAACTCCCAAGTCCGACTTCTCCAGATAGCCTCTCGCGTCTGGCTGCTCCAGAAAGGCCCTCCACCTAAGGTTGCTCCAGCTTGCTGGTCGCCTCCACTCTATAAATGTCATTCCTCCACCAGCCTACAAGAATCCCAGTCTTTTACTATACTCTTTCTCCCACCAGTCTCCCGCATCAACATTCGCGAGAAAGACCACAGGCAACTTTACTTCATCTTTAACAACTGAACATTAACACTCGAACACCACAAACAATCAAAGATGCCGAGAAACAATGTCAACGGTCACATCATCACGATGTATGCCAACAATCAGGCCGATGGCAACTACATCACGGACGAACCGAGTCTTGTCCAGGTGCTCACAAATCTCTATAGCAGGCTCCTTGAAGAACAGTAAGTGCTGAAAACCCAAACGTTCTCCTCTCTTCCCACACTCTCCCCACACCCTCTGGATAAATTGTTAAAGTCCGTTCCCATCGCTGACCTTCCCCCTACAACGACTAGGTTGCCAACCAAGCGCCACTTGGAGATTCTATACCAGGATGACCACGAAGTTCGAGCGTCCGTTCTACGCACTCTCGCGGCCTCCATGGCTAGGTCAACTGTCCAGGGCAACGGCAGGGAGGCGGCCATAGGGGATGATCCGAGTAACTCGGGGGACGAGGACGTCTCCCCAGTGCTGATCGGCCAGGTCAGCGTACCATCCGACTCGGGAACGTCCCTCTCCTCTCGCTCGTCTAGCCTGTCTCATCACACTGCCTCCCCGAACTATTCAAGCTCGGAATCTGACAATCCTTAATCGGGCGACGAATCGGACAGCTCAGCGGGTACGGTGGTCGGTCCGAGCAGCGACGGCTCTGCAAGCGACGGGAATGCTACTGGCGGGTGGCTGCCCATCAACAGCAATATCGGCGGAGCAGGTTTCGCCAACTCTGGAAACGACGGGATCCTGAGCGGCTCCATCACGATCCCCGCTGCTACCAACGGCGGTCCCAACGTCTCAATTACCGAGTCAGCCCAGAGCTCCGTTGATAGCTCATTGGCCCTTGCTGTCGGCGTCGAGGATAGCATCCCATCTTACCCTTCAAAGGCTGGGAGGGTGTCCGAAGAAAATTGGCAGCGCATTGTTCACGCCTATTGCCAATACGCACTGCCAATGATCGACGACTCCAAGGGCAGGCAACGCCGACGTACTCTCAAAGAGACCTATGCGGCAATGTATATAGACCCGGAGTCTGGCATCCATGGCGGTGAGGACTGTCAGGTTTCGTAAGTGCCATCCCTGGACGAACATACCCTTCATTTCTACACCCAGGATTGAAATTGCCTGAGGAGGGAGAAATAACCCAAATATTCATTCGAATGCTAACACGACTCCTCAAAATGACAGGATAAACCAACTGCGCGGCCAGCTCCACCTCAGGAAGCTGGGTGCCACCGGGTACCTCGAGCACAGTAAGATATCCCCTTTCCCAAGGTGTACCAATAGCTCTTGCCTTTGAGACACCCTTTTTCAACTAACCATTGCTTGTTCACTATTTTAGCGGTGGAAGCTTTTGCGAATGGTGACTATCCAATCATCGAGACGCAGAGACTCCGCGGAGAAGCATTACGGCAGTTCAAAGCAGCGGAGGCGGAGCGACGCGCAGCAGAGGCTGCCGCTGCCGCTCATGCTGCAGCACAAGCAGAGCCGGAGGACCATGAGGCCGAGGAGGACGAGGATGGCGATACTGCCATGAGCGACAGTTCGTGATCCGGAAGCGTGGATAATCTCACGAGCTTTACACGGACGTGGACAGCTTGACATGCGGGTATTTTGGACTCGTTTTTTCACTGAGACTTTCTTCACACCCCCACTCCCAACTTCTTTTTCACACCCTGTCGGTCATGTTGCTTGTGGCCCTGAGCTTTGTTTAATCGTTTTGATCCAGTTGGGTGTTGGTCAATCTCAGCTTCTTTTCAGGTTTTAGTCTACAGTCAGTTGTTCATTTACACCTTGCTCAACTTGTTTCAATGTTGGCTGAGTGTATTCGGTGGCTTATGGGCTCTCCCCAAAACAGCATACGTCTGTTGGTAACGTTTTCCCAGTTCGGTTCACACAACGAGTCTTAAGGAGCAGAGGGTTTGGAGGGGACTACTTGTGACATGAACCCATAATTGGCTGCAGAACCGATATAAGCACAGTTCATATTGGCAATGGGGTTCCACGGATGAGAGCCAGGTCCTGATGCGAAGTTAAAGTAACACAATCATTGATCTATCTGTTTATTACATCGAGGCATTATGTGCAGAAACCCTCTTGTGACCGTTTCCACGAAGTGGACGCACAGGGATCATTAGGTGTGTTTTTGTTCCCTTCTCACCTTAAAATGCAAACACCCAACGCCCTACAAGCAAACAACCGCAATATGGATATAGTACAAAACGCGACTGTGATCCAACATAGCACAACCGACTTGAGTGCGAATCCCAAGAGAAAAATGGCCAAGAGAAAGGGTACCCACCAGAAAGCCTAATGCCTCAGCGACGACTCCGGCCGACTACTCCCCCTCTCCAGGTCGGCACTATACCGCGCCCTCCTATCATACGTATTCCCTCCACTCGAAGCACTCAGCCTCGACCCCGTCCACCTGCCCAGTATGGGACTCAGTCTCGACGCCGTATGCGCCTCGAACCCCGTCTGCGCGCCAAACGTGCCGCACACGTACTCCCCGCTCCGAACCCCTCCGGAGCTATACACCATGTCCCCGTCCCTCGTCCTGACCGAGTACGTATCGGCCCCGGCCTCCTTTCCCCCGACGCCTCCCGCAGCGGCGGCTGTCGCCCCGTTCGCAACCACTACCGTGCTCGCTCGCGAAGCCCGCCTCTTCTTCCTCCCGCCCACCACCTCCCCGACCCTCAGCAGCGCCCTCCTGACAACCTCCTCGATGCTGTCAATCGTAAACGCCATCACGATGAGCGGGACGGAGATGCCCAAGCCGATGCCGAACGTGTACGCGCTCACCGACGCAATGCTCGGCTCGTTGTCCTTGTACTCGCGGAAGTTGATCGCGAAGAACGCCGCGATGAACGACATGGGCAGGAAAACCACCGTCACGATGGTGAAGACCATGATCGTCTGCCCCTGCCGCCCCGCGATGATGGACTGGTCACGCGCGAAACGCGCCTCGAGCGCGTTGGAGTGCTTCTGCTTGAGGTCCAGCAGGTTCGTGAGCGACTCGTAGATGTCCTTGGCCTGGCGGTCCATCCGCGCAATGTCCCTCTTGTGGATGCCCAGTAGGTCTGCCAGCTCAATCGAGCGCTTCTTAATCTCCGAGATGATCTTGTCCGTCGTCGTGCGCCGGTTGCGGTCGCAGCGGAGCTCCTCAATAATGAAACGTTGGAGCTGATCGATCCAGTTGGCCTGCGTCTCCAGGATATTGGAGATGATGCCGAGCTCCACGCGGATATCCTTGGTCTCGGCTAGCAGGGACGTCTCGACGCCGATGTCAAGTAGGGCGTCGGGGAACACGGGATCAGCCGGGCCATCGCCCGCGCTCGCGTCCCCTGCGGTGCCCGCCGTGGTGCTCATGTTGGACTCACCGCGGGGGTTGCGGCGGGCCTATTGAAGCCACTGCGCTGAGAGGGCCGACGCGCGATTAAAGCGACTGAAGAGTTCCGTCTCGCGGTCGCTGACGTGGCCAATGGAGACGTCAAAGATGTCCAAAAATTGATATTCCGAATCACAGAGACGATGGCGATCAAAGATGCCGGAGCAGCGGTTCGCGATGAGCATGGCGAGGTCATAGACGGAGGTCATTGGCGGGCGAGTTTTGGCGTTTGTCTCCTCGATGATGCCGTTAAGGACGTTGAGGCGGTCCAGGCCTTTTTGCTCCCAGCGCTGTGTGAAGCAAGTGATGACGAGGTCTGCGAGGGAACAATTATCAGGACCACGTAATACTATGATATGGAAAGGAGGGAAGAAGAGGCTTACCACTTCCCAGAATCCAGAGCCAAAGTTGGTCGACCATGAACACCTTGGGCTCCAAGAGATTGCGCTCGCAATGTCTGTACACAACCTGATCGCGATCTCGGGCTGTAGTATCGATACCATGGTAGGCATACTGGTCCAACGTCCTCCGCGGATGTAAAGGTGGGGTGTGGTTTAGGTAGGCATTTACAAGAAGGACATCGGGGGACGAGTCCTCGGGGACCGGTTTCCGCTGTCTGGCATCGCTTATCGCATTGGCCATCCTCGCACGGCGAGAGTCGGTTTCATAGTGTAGAAAGGGCAGCTAGAATCTGTTAGCGTCGTATCGGCGCCGTAGTGCTGCCAACTGGGCAAGTAGAAATGGGCAGGAGACATACGAAAAGAACAATTTTTCCATTCGACGGTGGGAGTCTTGAGTTCTCCCACGTCAAGGTCGGCTTGAGGCCCCTCAATGCCTTCGGCCCAGACGGCTTGCCCGGCGGACCAGTTCCTCGACGGTGAGGTTTCGGATGTCGCTCGGCGAGCTGCGTGGCCTTGTTTTTCTTTTTCTTCGACTCTCCTCGAGGTGACTTGTCTCCGGGGCTCGATGCCGCGGCTGGGAGCCTCGGTGACCTCTCACCCGGTGCTGGTGTGGCGTGGTCAGTCGACCCCTCCGCCGAGGGCTGCTCCGCAAGCTCACTCTCTTCGGAGACAACGAGGAGGGGTGTTCTCTCGGTATCGGGCGGCATGATGGGCTGCTCTGGTTCGGGAGCAGAAACGCGGTCGCAAAAGGGTCTCATGTAATGGGCGTGGGCGTGGGCGCCGCGGTGTTCTTGCTCGAAGCATTTCTCGAGGGCCTTGAAGCCCTCAAAGTCTTTGAAATCACCCTCGACGAAGGCCTTTGCGAGTAGTGTCTAAATAGGGGAGCACTGGTAAGTAACGAAGACGGTAAGACGGGGAAGGAGAGACCATGTCTTACTTCGACCCAGGCAATCTATCGAAACAGTCAGCATTGCACATACAACAGTGGCGGAGGGATAGATAGGTTCAGAGGGTGCTTACATTGTTCGCGGGCAGGTGTATCCAGCGGAAAGCAGGCTGGTGCTTCACATTTTGTGGCAGAATGGGCACGGAAGGCTTATTCTGAGCCAGGTCCCACCCATACAGCAAATCGTAGACAGAGTGTTTGAACACTCGCTGGGCGTCGCCCCTCCGGAACTTGAAATCGATGACCTTGGCCTCGAATCTCTTGCATGCCTCCTGAGCCACGGGCGGCAGTCTATCGGGCAGCCGGTTGGGCGACAGGCGCTCGGCTAGCACCTTGTGATCCTTCTCGGCAGCGCACAGCATGGGAGTCCTATGGAATGTATCCTTGATCATGACGCTCGCATCGGGTCGAGAGAGCAGGATGTCGACAACCTCGTCATGGCCGTTGAAGGCGGCCCAGTGGAGCGGGGTCATACCGTTCGACAGCTGGGCGTTCACATTGGCGTTGGCGTCGACGAGAGCCTGGGCGACCGCAGCGTGGCCGAGCTGCGCGGCGTTGTGCAGGGCCGTCCACCGACCGTCGCTCGCCGCATTTACTGGCGCCCTATGGGCGAGAAGAAGACGGACGACGTCGACTTTGTTCTCCTCTGCTGCGAGATGCAGTGCCGTACGGCCGCGGTTGTTCCGGGCCCCAATGTTTGCCTTTTGGTCAGATAACTCCCCACTTAGGAGGGCGGCGACGAGGTCCTTGTTCCCGTTTGTGGCGGCCCAGAGAAGAGGAGTTCTCATGATGGAGTCGGTCTGATCAATGTCGGCGCCAGGGGCAATCAAGATGCGAAGGCATTGCATGTGATCATCGGACAGCTTCTTGAGGGAGGCGAGCAGGAGCAGGGGCGTCCTGGTATTGACGTCCCTGGCCTTGACATCCGCGCCGCCGTCGAGCAGGACGCGCAATGTCTCGACATGCCCACGCGCTGCGGCGGCGAAGAGCGCAGTCTGTCCAGTTTTGTCCCTCGATTCCACGTTGGCCTTATGTTCAAGCAGCAACCGGACGAGATTGGCGTGGCCATTTTCCGCGGCGCGAAAAATGGCAGCAATCTCGCCCGGCCGCCGAGGATCGACATCGCCCTCGCGTTCAAGCAGGCATTGTACGACGGGGATGCAGCCGCGGGCTGACGCTTTCTGGAGGGCGACGCGCAGAGCGTCGTGGTCGGTGTTGGAGGACCAGGGGTGGTCGGAGAGGAGTTCGCGGACGCGGACCTCGTTGGCCTTGGCGGCGCAGGCAACGAGATGGCGATGGCGTTCGTCCGGGACGCTACTTGCGAGGCTCATGCCGGGGAGAGACTGTTCAAGGACGTAAGCATTGGTCGGGGTGTGGAACTTGCGGTAGGTAGAATCGAGGGAATCGGCGCGGGACTGGAGGGATTGTTGGGTTCGCGAGGATCGGTCGATCGTGCCGTTGGGGCGGGAGCCGATTGATTCGATGCTCTAGTGCGCGTCGCTGATTCTACGCTATTGCGGCCAGAATCGTCGAGATGAATTGCCGATGCTGTCGATGGTAAGGGATAAAGCTAAGCAAAGCAAGAGGGGCGCGTCGCGAGAACGGGACCTTCGTAAATCTTGGTTGAAATTTGCTGGCAGTCTCGCAGCTTGGGAGGACCCCACACTGCCGCACTGGCAGCCACCATCAGACGTGGGCAGACCACAGCAGCTGCATGGGACGGCTGCAAGGCATCTGCGGGAGCTCGATTCGAGACTCCATCGCCAGTCGCAACACACCATGTTTCTCATGTCGTTGAGGGGCAGGGAGGACTCGATGATGGTCAATGGATGATGATTTGACGAGCTGTTTCAAGATGGGTCGGGGTAGGCTGGGCTTTTTCAGTTCCCCACGCGGGACACGCCAAGCTCAAAGCTTAGCTGTCTTGGAACACCCGCTACATTAGAGGTCCACGTCTGTCAATCGGTCCAGCTAACCGAGTCGATCATCGCATCGACTTCCATTGGTGCGGTGTTTCGTGGGGTGTTTTTGTGGCGTCGATTATGCTGGGTTGATCGCGGACGGCGGAAGTTAATTGCCACGATACTTCATCGCCCCCTCGATTCTCTAGAGTCACGTCTACGTCCACGTCCAGGCCATCTTGGAGTGTTCCGACAGTATCATGATGGGCTGGAGTAATTGCGTTTTGCTCATTCGTCCACTGCACCTGCCAAATATCTAGGGTACCTACTTCGCTTTATGAAATCGAGAACCCCGTCTATCTAGCAAGGTGCGATCAAGGCTTTTTCACCCTGCCATCTCGAGCCTCAGGCTCCCCTCCCTCCCCGCCCTGTGCATCAGAATATCCTGCCATTCTCCAGCCCCAGCCCATCAAATCGTCTGCACGCATTATTGTTTAGGGCCCAACTGGAATGGCTCCCCTACGAAGCTCTTGCTCCGAACGTGCGGCAAATACGCATGATGCGTCGGCAGCGCACCGGGCCCTGTCCCCGCCACCACCACCGGCTGCGGCTTCTCCATCATCACCGTCGCCTGGATGTAATCAAACTCCGACCCGCTGCCCCCGGACCCCTCGTCATAGAGGGCACTATCGATGCCGCCGAACCGCATCCGCGACGCCGAGTACGGACCGAACCCAGAGTCGAACGATGCGACGTGTCGCACCCGCAGCGCCCTGCACGCCCGGCCATCCCCTTGGTAGGGAAGGGTCTTGCGTAGCCGGCAACAGTAAAATATGAAGAGGACCATCGCGAAACCGAAGAGGATCGATACTCCCGCGATGAGACCGATTATAGCTGGCAGCGAGAGCCCGAAACTGGGCTGGTTTACTCGCCCGGACGGCTGCGAGGACGTTCCGTCTCTGAGGGGGGTGGTATCATCGGGCGGGCCGATGAGGATCTCGTTGGTGGAAAAGATGTCGCCGGTCAAGTTGAGGTTTGAACCTGCACTGGGTTTGTACGCGCAGCCTCCCGTAAGAATGGTCATGACTGCCATCGGACCTTGTTAGCTCCGGTCTCTGCTGTAGCAGTCCAATGGAGGGCCTTGCTTACAGTTTGATAGGAAGACGTGATCATCGCTCGAGTGGAGGCATGTGATACACGGCTTCATGTGCTTACCGACGAATGCCTCGTCGTCGGCCTCACAATAGCCGTATACCTCATCGTCTTCCTCATCGGGTTCGAGCTCGTCGAAGAGCAGGGCGTCTCTCAACGGCAAGCACTTCTCGTCGCTGAGGCACCCGGTCGACCCGACGCCTCCGTTTGTAAAACGGCTCTCGTCGAACAAGCAAGTATCCACGGCGAAACGCAGGTTGTCTGTGAATCGAACAGATTAGCATTCCTTGCTCCGCAACTCTCCATCTCCGACGGCTTGGTAAAAGGTGATCAGCGGGACGAAGGGATCTCAACTCACAAAAAAATGCGGCAACGTCGCTCACCGTGTCGTTGACGTGCTTGCTGTCCTTGAGGCAGTTGATGCACTTCTTGAACAACTTCCCGGGCTCAGTAGAGGAGAACTCGTCGTCTTTGCACACGATTTCGGCGGGGTTGGGGTCATCTTCGCCGGTCAGAGGGGGTAGGTCCTCGGCACGACGGCAGGCGGCCTCGCACTCTGACCCAGGCGCGACTCGGAGACCAGCTCCAAAGTCGACGACAAGGAAGAGGAGTGCACAGAGTATCAGGAGATAGCAGGGAAATGAAGCCATGGTGGAGAACGATGACCCGCTCGTTTCATGGTAATATTAATCGTGGCCTCTGTGGTCGAAGGGGCTATACCCGAGAGTCCTGCTCTTGGGCGAGGGCTGCGTGAGGTTGTTATCTTCGGGGCGTCTACGCCAGCTCGAACTATTATCCTCCAACCTCTCGAACCGATCAGACAGAAGGCGAGATGACTCCGTAAATGCCAACCTGCGCTGGCTGAGGTGGGAGGGCCATCGCGGTCTTTATCCTCTCCTCGAGGGCACGCCTCGCTCCCTAAAACAAGTCCAGGGTGGCATCCTAGAATGCGCCACCAAATCTTGATGGGTTCCTCACCGGGTAAAGCATTCTTTCCATTCCAAACCAACAACCCTCGAAGTCTCTGAATCTGGAAAGCTCTTTTGCTGATTGCCTCCGAATGCTGCACTCGGGGAGGGATTAACATGCACAGTATCTTCCCCGCATCCAATCAGGCCGCGTCCCGGCTCAGACTGGGCGCTAAACCAGCCCTCCATCATTACCGGGCTCAAATTCAAACTTCTTGCTCATTCGTCAGGCCATCATAACAACGCTCCCGACAGTTTGGTATAGGCGCCCTAGGGAAACCACCCATCCCTGCGTAAACGGAACACACCAGGCCCCCTCATAGGATGGTTCCCCGGCCCCTCCTCTACTGGGCTGCTGAGAATGGGATCACCGGCTCATTTTCCCGGTGACTGGGGTGCTTGAGGGCCAAGACGGGAAGAACGGGAGAGTTCCTTCTAGCGTAACATTCCCAGTGAAAGCCGGCGCTAAGCATCGCGAGCAACGCGGGACAATGCAACGGCGGATCATTTTTGTTGACTTCCGGTGGTATTCAGAAGCAGGCAGCAACGCAGAGAGTATCCGCCAAGGGTCACAATGGGAGTGTTTCCCCCCTCTGCCCCCGCGGAGAGAGTCATGTCGGCTGCTGATCTGTTCTCCCGGTGAGCCAATTGGACAACCCCATCCCTCCAACATCATCCCTTGCAGGGTCCAGATTCAATCGTCCCTCCACCATCCCAGCATATCTGGCACCCGCAGCGGCCTATCGAGAGGCTAACTCAGACCTGATACCGCCCCCATGTCCCTCCTATCCGCCTCTCCGTGAAACGGGCGAACTAAGCCGTCCTGGTTCTAGGTCGCTCGTCATACCCAAACTGCCGGGCTCTTGCCGCCAACGCTTTTAGCGAATGGGATTGACACTCGTGAGTACTTCATGGTCGAGGGCTCGAGGCCCGGACGGGTAACCACAGGTCCAGTATAGGAAGATCCCATCGTCTTAAGACTACTTCCGACTAAGAGACGCAGACTTTGGTAACGACCGCGTACAGGGGCTGAGCGCCTTTCCTGTGCGTAACTCTATCCCTGCAGTCAAGTCCACGAACGCCACCAACGCGGTATTCGTCCTCGGACAGAACCAACAAGGTAATCATACTAAAAATAAGATCTCATCATTTCATTTACCCGATCCCATCTTCGTTGATCTTTGATGTCGACCATGCGCTGTGATGCTTGCTGGCGCGTATTCAGACATTCTTGCATGAAGTTCAAGTGTTGTTTATACGACGTCAACAACTCCTTGTGCGGCACAGAACAGCGAAGTACTTGCTATGTCTATGAGAGAGTAATTATCGCATGTTGCATACTCGGTGTGTTGCCGGGCCTGTCCAGCCTTTACAACACCACTTTTCCCTTCGCCTCGTTGTTCACCCTGACAATCTCCCCAGCTGCACCCGCCCAAGCCCTCCTCTTCCCCGTCTCAAACAACCTGAAGACATGCGGGCTGTACACCCCGTCCATCACCAAGCCGTGCAGCCCGTACTCCTCAAGCCAGAACCGCCACGCTCTCAGCCCCCATCCAAGGTGCTCACGCACCCCCGTACCCGCCGCCTCGTTCGCCCAGTCCACCCACTCCGGCCAGAAGACCCACGCGGGATGCGTCCTCCCCTTTCGCGCCAGCTTGCACATCCAGCCGTGGTGTCTGTCTACCGCCCTCTGCATTGCCCTTGGCGAGGGGAGCGGCGAGTTGCCCTTCCATACTTGCGCGAGCGCCATCGCCGCCAGGTCGTGTGCCTGGAATGCCGGGCCAGGGAAGGCGACGTAGCCAACGAAGGCGAGCGACTCCGGGTGCTCGAGCGAGAAGATGTTCTGGTACAGCCTGGGCAGCGACCGGGTCCCCCCGCAACCTCTACTAGCAGCGGTGGTCCACCCGTCCGTACTAGGCCGCGCCGCCGTAGGATCGATCTCGGCACCCAGAAAGCCAAAATCCATCCGGTACCCCGTGCAAAATATCACGGCGTCGGCGCGCACCACCTCGCCCGAGTCAAGCAGTATCTCGTCCCCGTCCAAGAACTCCCTGATGCCCGAGACGGAAACGACGGCGCCGGATTCGAGGTGGCTGACCAGCGTGTCGGCGATGACGGGGTTCGCGAGCTCGAGCGAGGGGGCGTCGGACATGTGCCACTCGGGCCGCATGTCGAAGCACTGCTCTTGCAGGGCCCGCACGTACCGGTTGAACGCGCGGGACGCCATCGAGGGCCAGAGCTTGGTGCACCGGGCGCGTATCCGCTCGCGCCGCAGCGTGAGGCACTGGTCGAAGGGTTTGCCTTTTACGTAGCGCGGGATCTGCCATTGTTTTTGGCGCCAGTTGTCAGTACAACGTCTTTGGACTTTTTATTTTTCCTTCGCCTTCGCCACTCAATCGTCTGATAAGAGGTTGGGGGAGGACAGAGAAGGGGGGGAGATTTTGGTGACACAGGGAGGGGAAAAGGTTTGATTCTGCGTGGTGCCGCGGAGGGGGGAGGAGTGTGTGCGACGTACAATGTAGGCACCCATCCGATGCGAGACGTAGACTCGCTCCGCGTAACCAACCAGCAACGACGAGATGTCGCCCCCGGAATTCCCGAGTCCCACAACGACGACCCTCTTGTCACTAAACGGCTGGGGCCTGCGCACAGCGTTTCTCTCGTCAGCACCAGTGTAAAACTCCACAGCCTGGGAGAACAGATGGGGTGTAAACAAAATCACACACATAAAAGTGGGGGAAAGAAAACGTACCCTTTAAAGTCGCGACAGTGGATGACCTCTCCCGCAAACCTGTGCCGGCCCTTGATCTCCGGCACGAAGGGCTTGTTGTTGACGCCCGTGGCCACGACGACCTTGTCGAAGGTCAAGACCTCGCCCGTCCGGTCCATGGTGACCTCCCACCTCTGCGTTCGGGGGTCCCGTTTCACGTGCCGCACGGGCGTATCAAGCCGCAGCATGGGCCGGAGGCCGAAGTGGTCGGTATAGGCTTCGAGGTATTGCTGGACCTCGGATGCGAGGGGAAACTGCGTCGCGTCTACGGCGGCGGCGCGACATCGTGTTAGGAGCCATGAAAGGAAAGGGAGGAGAATCCAAGGCAAATTCGAAGTAGGCGCAAGGAACGAAAGAAAGAAGGGCCACAATCTTACTCCTGGGATAAGGAAAGTCTGTAAAGCAGCCCTGGTTCGAATGTCAGCCAGGTCTACTCTGAATTCGTGTGCGACGTTACGATGTTTCTGAGGGTTCCTGGAACAACAACATGCGAACATCGATACATACCCTTGTCTTTGATACGTTGGCTACCGTTGCTAGTCGATAGTTAGCATTGTGCTGCGACGGGCGATGCCGCTGCTCGCCACGACCTCCAAGTAGGCGAGTGAATAATGGATGGGGGCGGGCTGAGAAGATTGGGCTAGCGGAAGCAGAACTCACTCTTTAGTACAGATGTTTGGCAATCAGTTGTAAAGCGCCACAGGCCGCCGATGTACGCATTCTTGTCGAAGCCGGTGACCTTGAAGCCCTCCTCGCTTAGATTTTTCACAGTGGTGAGACCGAACGCGCCTAAGAGTTCAGCTTTTGGGTTAGCAAGCAGGAGGTGGGGGCGACGGCATCGCGTGGGCAGAAGATAGAACGTCTTTTTGCGACGTCGGTGAGGGACAAGGGACGTCGGAGTAGCTCTCGACGCAACGGTTAGGCGGAACTGGCTGCTATCATTCAGGAAGCAAACATCTGACTTACCAAGGCCGATCACGGCCACAGTGGGCATGGTTATCATCAGGGAAACGAAGGTTTCATTACAGTCGGGGAGGTCGTCCGGACAGAGGGATACCACTAGATCGCGGCAGGGTAGGGCAAAGTTTGCTTCGAAGAAAAGTTCAAAAGGAAACAAAGTGTAGGGACCAGAGAAGGCTGTGTTTCGTGAAGCTAGTGCCAGAGGAGATTGAGAATCCAGGGCGAGAGACGAAACACGGGCCACGCACGGGATGGGGCTCTTCTTGAGAGAGGAAAAGCTTCGAGCCGAGTAGGAATGGGGTTTTTAATGAGCTGGGCAATACCATGCAGATTGTGCTAGCTATCCATGTAGTGCCCTTTGTGTTACCCGGATACAATGACGAGCCGGATCTACTGCGCTTCTCCATTGGAAGTCAGTTACAGCACGCCACGCGGAGTAAGTAACCAAGCTCCTCTAGCCAAGCATATTCTTCGTCAAGGAAGCCGCACTTCGCTTGCACAAGGGGTGGGGATGAATCTGGCCGCTATAATCTTGAGGAGGGTAGGTTCTGTCTCCTCCCCGATCCATGTGTGACAGTAGTAGGGATGGGTGGATAGATAACATTGTGCGAGGCGGGTCCTGA
>JAXQGT010000289.1:0-13604 GCA_037040375.1 Basipetospora sp. M8501
CTGCTGCAGCGTGCCATGTCCGTGGCCAAGCCCAAGCAGCGGCCCGTGTCCGTCATGCCCACATCCACGGGGCAGGTCACCAGCCCTCTGGCCCCCGCGAACACGGTGCATAACAACCCGGACACGGCGCCCAAGATCCCGATTGGCAACCTCACCCGCTCCAGCAGCCATCGCCGTGCTAGGCCCATGAGCGAGCAGTACACCGGAGCGGGCGGCAGCGGGGCGCACCCGTTCAACCAGCGGTTCCGGACGGCGGAGGGCCCCACTTCACCCACCTTCAGCGAACCCCGGCGGTCCTCGACCTTCTTCACTTCTACGCTCCCCGGCCACCGGTCGCCCAGCGGACAGCACTCGATGGGCCCGCCGGCCGCGTCGGGCAATTTCCCGGGCATGAGGAGCGAGACGTCCAGCGTGAGCGGTGACTCCAACCACGACCTCACAACGCCGCCGTCGCAGTCGCCGCCGAGGCATGGCGCGCAGACGACGTTTGCGGGGAACAAGCCGCGGCCGCTGAGGCTGCTACAGGAGCACTCAGAAGGGGGCTAAGGCGGAGCAGAACAAGAGGGCTAGCTGGATGGGTTGGGCATCCGGGTGGGGAGGAGGCGCGAAGAAGGACGAGGGGGTGACAAATGGTGCCATTGCGGAGTGAAGAGAAAAAGATGGTCTGGGTCCACGCTCCCTCTTCTCCCCCTTTCCCGACATATCTATGTTATGGGCGATGACGTCAATGAAGTTTTCTATCCTTCTTTCTCCGCATCTACCCTACCCCTTTTCTGCTTATGGTACCCTCTATCGTCATTATTTCTTGTACACCTGTTTTACTCTCCGTTTGGGGGTCCTCTCTGGCCAGTTTTCGGTATTTACTGGAAATGTATCAAGGATCCAACCCAATCTCTTTGACATATTGGTTCCCATTTCTCATTTCCCATAGCAGGGTAGTTGCTTGGTCTTGTTCGATTCAGGGGAGGGGGGGGAGGTGGGGGATATGTCCCTGCAACTCTGGTCACTATACAATTTACGGAACCAATACCTGGCAGTTCGGGGGGGAGTTGTGGTAATATTCTCAGTTTGAAAGGTCGATCCTGGGGTGAAGTAACATTGACTTGGGGTATCACACGCGATAGGGGGGGGAGGGTTTCTGGGGGACATGACGGCATATTCTATCAATGAGTTCTATGTATGTCTCGCATTGGAGTGGTTTTCAGCTTGTCACGAGCGAACTCTTATGACGAAGGGTGTGTGACGGGGTAAGAGGGTTGTGTATTCAAGTGTTCAGTGTATGATCGATCGTATGTGGCTTTCCGGGTTGGAATAGAGGCTTTTCGAGAAGGCACGGAAAAGCTTCATCACGGCCACCCTTGCCGAACCCCTAAAAATCAAATCCTGATATTACACAGCTTGGGCGTTATCAGACATCACAATGTGCATGCTGTTGTGCAAGGGAACTTGACCTCTTGCTTCGGAACACACGTTCCGATGCGGCTCTTCCAAGGCAGCGGCTCCCGCGAAGTATACGAGATAGTCGATCCGATACGACGGGCTCTTGCATCGGGTCCCATTTGGCACAGAAAGGGTTCATGATCACGGGCTCTCTCTCCCAGCAGGACGGCGGGAAGGGTCCATGGGGGGGGTTGGACAGTTGCACTAGTTCATGTCTTCCCCAATGTTGATCTGGGGGAGCGCCCAGGAATCTTGGTGGAGTGGAAAACACCCCGCGATCCCCGATCACCCCGAGAAGTGGGCGATCTCCGGGACTTTGCCTGCGGAGAGAGGATAAGGGAGGGATTGGCGAAGACTGGAGGTAGAGAGGCGTGTGTGGGGAAACACTGTGAAGTCTTCATGTTGCATCTCCGGTTGAGACAAGCAAAAACAGGCCTTACATGATTAGACACTCGCGGATGGCTGGCGGGACCCCTACACCAGGACTCGATTTTCTGAACCGGAATGGAGGGGGTCCCTTTGCCGCTCCTCCTTGCATCAAGGCATCAAGAATACATGTATGTAGAGATTCAAATGATGGGATGAATTGTATGGAAGTGCCCGAATCGAGTGGCAGCAGACAGTGTATGCCGCATCCTTCCCTCTCGCTTGGTGTACCTTGTTTCGGTCGAGCGACGCGGGAAAATGCCAAATCCTATGTCCTCATCGGGGCAGGTTGAACCAAGCCAAGCCAAGTCCCCGCGATAGACCATGAGTCAGGAGAGGGATATTGAAGCCCGATTGCATGTCTGAACGCGGGGGGAGCCTAGATCAAATGCCCAGGAACCCCACGGCGGATAAAGCACGCAACAGGCGCACTTGAGGAAGAGATATCTCGCAAGGGGCCACAACCCATTGGGGTCGTCCACGTGTAAGGAGAGGAAGCAAAAATAAAAAGCGCGCACATAGGGGCGACCGCCCAACTGGCACGCGCCAGGCAATCGAGGATTGGGGGATTCTGAGGGTGAGTCCACACTCTTGCATGGCGTGCGTGTCCTCTGCAATCGCAGAGCTGACGTGTGCAGGCGTAGGGGGACCTGAGAGTCCTGCACTACTTCTTCAGTTTATCTGCGGTAGCTTGGATGCAACTTTACGTGCATACAGCACACTGTATCAAGGTGGGATTTCGGTGTTAGATGTTGTCAGTATGATGCCACGGTGCGTTGCTCAGCATGGCCAGTGAGCAAATCGTTCCAGTCCGGTTGGATACGAAGGAGGCCCCTCACCACATCCTCATACCCATTAATATGTTCAATTGTACCGTGAGCGGCGAAAATCCTTCCATCACATTCCTGAGAAACATCAGGGATATCAGAGATACCGAGTTTTCCGCAACCTCTACAATCCCAATTGAAGCGCAGCAGGTCTGGGGATCTGAAAAGGGCTGCGGCGAAGACACCAGGTGTAGAACCAAGCACGAAGGTGGACTCACTCGGGCGGGCTCGGGTCGGGTATGACCTCAATCCGCAGTGTACTCAGTTCAAATCGAACCTGCAGACCGACCGGATTTGATGCCTTTCCACAGCAGCGTAACATTTACAATGTATGAATAGATCCGACCGATGCACCGGCGGCTCGCGCATCACGGGATTGACAGTCTGACACGAACGATACGACAGCAATATAAAAGATAATGTGCTCCGACGTAGCCATTTCCCAGTTGACAGCGGTATGTGTAGTGTACGAGTAGTTGAAGGCTCCAAGTTGTGGTCTGGCTGCCTCGGGTCGATGTTGAATGGTTCCGGCGCTGTGGTCCGCGGATACGGGGAAAGCGGAGAACGGGCGAAACACCAAAGTCTCTAATAGCAAGCCCAATCTAACCGCACCGGCCTTCATCAAGGTTCGATGTTCTGCGGTGTTCTAGCGGGGAGTACGGCCTGCTCATTTCATCGATGAGGTGGCCTGGTACAGTACTATCGGCAGGACGGGTGTAGTACGAGCACTTGGTTTGTCCGAGTACTCGTAGTTTGCGAGACCGAGGAGAATGAAAAGCTAAGGTAGTGTAGTATTTTATGCTCGCTGTCGCTTGTCGCAAACTTTGGAAGCGAGAATAATCTGCAATTGATCAGTTTATTATCCACCACGGGAGACCGCGCCTTTTCCCGCTGGGACGCCCGTAATTAGGGTACATCCAGCTTCCTCGCATCAGATCGAACACTTGCGTTTCTCACTCATACCATAATAGAGGTATTGATGCCTCGGTGAATTCTTGTTGTTTAATACTCGGTATTGATGCGCCGTCCGGTCTCTACGTGTAGCAAGAACTCGTGCCACCCCGGACCACCGACGGTGGTCCCACTCCATGTGCCCCTGGCCCTGCCGAACAGACGTCGTGGGCATGATAATACGAAGCATTGATGAGTTGGTGCGAGGATCACGAGCCCCCTCGTGCTCTCAACAAAAATCTGCCGCCTGCCCGCGGCCGAGCTTCCAAGAAGGAAAGATTGGACTTTTTGCCACTTTCGGCACGAGGACGGGCGCCCCTTGCCTTCGGATGGGTTCCGGTCGATTGGATAACCCCCATCGGTCTAGTGTAATGTCCGGGGCAGGGAGCAAGCAGGCAGGCAGCCAAGCAGGGGAGAGTGACATGGTTTATCGCGGGGTGAAAGACGGTCTGGCTGGTATTTGGTACGTTGTAGCCACTCCTTTGTGTGTGCATTCCCGTCAGGTGGAAGTGTGAGCACTAATCACTCCGTAAAAGTGTCGGATGTTCTGGAAGAGGCACCGAGGGATTGATCTGACCCTGGAGATTTCTACCCTACCAGGGCCACAACAAGACCTGCAACCGTCTGGATTGACCAGTCAATGTCAGGGGGCTCCTCCCCTGTTCTCCCTCTCCTATCTGCTGCTTTCTCAAGCTATTTGGGTAACATTTCTCGGTAGGGATAACGGGCTTTTGCGGCCCCTGTTCCATTTGCGGAAGCTCGAAGGCTCCATCCGGGACCATCCATCTGGCTGTAACTCTCTGGCTGGGACTCGTGGCACCAGACAAGGCCAGCAAATTTTTCTCAAGCGGAGGATTTTCCCGCACCCTTGCGAGCCCCTGTGGGGGACATACTCTGTGGTTTCTTCGTCTGCTGATTGTCCTGGAGAGGAATCAGTCCCTATCGCGTTCAAGCATAAAGCTTCCATACATGGCAAAACCCTCAAACGGTTCCACGTCACAGAGACCAATCTCGGACTAGTATAATTATCCTCTCTTCGCTGGTGAGTGGTTTTAAACAGAGGGACTCCTTCCAGACTAGCGTTCCAGAGACCAGTACAAAACGTATCCTATGATGTGAAGAGAGACAAGAGGATCCTTGTCGGAACCCAGGCACAGGCACGAAGGCTTGTTGGGTGGAGAAGCCGAAGGGTACGGGTGTACAGTCAGAATTACAGTGTGAGGAACAGTGTGCAGACATTGCAACCAGCGTCAATGAGTGGTTCACTAGTTAGGGCCAAAAGCCGTGGATGTACAGGCACCTTTCCTCTCTGAGACTGATAGGCAAACGCCTTACAAAATGCTGCACGAAGGCGTACAGCTACAGGTCAGCCACAAACTCCCACTATATACGAAACTGGAATACTCCGCCCTGTCAACATCAAATTCGCACATTCACATTCAGTGTTCTCGGTCAGGTGCTTCTATTTTTTCGCTCCTACCGTTCCATGTCCTCTGACCCTTTCCCAACAAACACCAACCGTCCTTGCTGAAATGTGAAGTCGGGTGAGTCTTGTTCCCCTGGCTTCCGTTCTGTAGTGTACTCCGTAGAGCCGTTTTGATTGATCGACCAGCGACCCATTGCCACGTCTTTCCCATGCCGTCCTGCGCAATTCCCCCATTCGATCGTCCGTTCCCTCCAGACTCCTTCTGATCCATCCACCCCTATCGGCTTCTGCCTCATCAGCTCTCGGACCCCATCGATTCGTAGCGTAACCACGGCCCTTTGCACTCAACTTTCCCCCTCTTCCCGTCTCGTGCTGAGAAATGGGTTATATCGAGATGGGTCCCGTTACCGTCATCCGTAACGGTTTTAATACATAATGTACGCTATCATCCTACCCTTGTTTATGACAAAATCCCGTCCTCCGTATCGTGTAGACTATAGAAGCAATTGTACCCCACGGAGTGGAGGTATCCACTGTGACCACTGGGACAGCCTCTTCCGTGTTCCCTTCATCCTCCGCAGTGTTACAGTCTTGTTCTTTTTTCTCCAGTCTTTTTTTGGGCGTGGCATGGGGCAGAACCAGCCCTGAACTCCTCACCTATTTGCTCGTCATACCCAATCCCACGTCAACACTGACTGACTAACAAGACCAACTAAACTCTCGTCACTCACCCAATCCTCCTCTCCCTCTCCTCCCTCCATCTCACTTTCACTTCACTTCCGCTCCCCTTCCAGGTTCTCACTGAGCCCACACCTTCGATTTTGATTGTCTCGCCCCGGGTGTTCTAGCACATTTCTTGCTTTGACAGCAACAAGTCGGCAAACAACGCCACATAGCAGACATTCCCACCCGCACCCGCCGTATCAGGCTCTGGTCCCAAAGATACGTACCCGCAAAGTCCACTCACTGGAACCTCCACAACGCGACGTCAGCTTCCCCAGCTACCAAAATCTCGTTTCCCTCGACTCCTCTCCAACTCCAAACCACAACTTCTCCCTTACGCAGTATTGCAACACACGTCACTGGCCACTTGATCTACGCCCGCTTCCTAATCCTAACAATATGATCCAACGTCCTACCCTTCCGTTCCCTTGACTTTCTCGTTTAATCAATCGGAGTGTGTTGGCATGATACCCGAGCAATACCCATTCCTGATCCGCCACATGCGACTCCCGCAATCATGGATAAATCACCGAATATAGCGAGCGGCACAACATCGCAGCCCGGCCAATCTCATACCAACACCTTTCCTCGACCAGTGCCTACCCAGCCAGTGTCCACATCGTCTTCCAACTCAGATCTGAGGAACCATTCGAGACATTCGTCGACGAGCACCTCTGCCATCCACAGCCCCCTTGGGTCCAGAGAACCCTCGCCTAATCGGCCTCATCGACAACCCGCCGCGAAGTCTTCGTACCCGCGCAATCGGTCACGGAAGAACAGCCTAGTGGATACTAGCCCTACCCGACCTGCACGACCTGGCGTGTCACAACCCCACACGACTTCCAGAGTCCTCAACGCTGCAAACACCCCTACCCTTGCACCCTCGCGACTCTCTGCCTCGAAGGGTCCTTCACCCCACAAGACGACATCGACCTCGGAACTTCCAAGAGATAGCCCCCATCGATGGCCCGTATCCCCGCGTCTTCGTTCTCCGCCCCCTAATCTGAATAGGCCTTCCATTACGGAGGCTTTGCGCACCGATCAAGACCTTGCAGCTTCCGGTGTGCTCAGGTCATCCTCTCCATCCATCACACCCCCAGAGTCGTCTCAGATGTCCGAGAGTGAATCTGAGGAGATTCAGCTCCAGTCAGGATTGCGTACACCGGCGCATGGCTCCACCCTGGAGACAGTTCAGGAAGTCAGTCTGCCGAATTCACCAAAACTCGTCACGGATGCAGCCATGGAGCAAGTGAAAGAGAAACTTGAATCCGAGCTGGCCAATCGGTCAGAAGGTGGCTACATTGTCGAAAACAAGACCTTCCGCACCAAGCCTTTCCTCTACGCAGCAGAAAGTGGAAGCGAAAGCGGAAGTCTGAAGGTAGAAAACAGGAGGCCAGTTGGGGGCGTTGCGCCTCCGCCACTAATGTCCCGCCAATCGAGTTCCATGTCGACCAAAGCAGGCAAACAGAAGACCGAGGGATCCACGCACAACATGACGGTTGAGACAGAAACCGTCGTGTCAGTTCCTAGTGTTGTCGTCCCACCGGCTGGTGCCCAAGGTGGAAATGGCACCCTGAAGACTCGGCCTAGTTCAGAGACTATTAAGCCTAAGAAGGAGAAGAAGAGGAGCAGGAAACAGACTGCGGTAGCGACGGGTGCCGGTGAGTTTCTAGCCCTCGCCTGCACAATTGATCAACCCCATCTACGCACAACACTGCACCCAATCCTCCGTCTCCTCTGCGCTGCACGAGAGAATTCTACCCTCCATGGCAGAGCGCCCCCAATCTCTTGTATCGCTCCACGGTCAAGGACCGCTAAGCGAGGGGCGTCACACTCCCTCTAGGAACCCTCCGCTCAGCCCTCAACACCGACCTCCCATTGTTCCCCTGTTTCCAGTCAGCTTACTAACCTCCCGTACAGCATCCTCGAAAGCGGAGATCTTCGAAGCCAAGGTTGCCAGTGCTGTTGATGAGGCCGACGACTCCGACTCTGAGGAGACTTTCGTCTACGACTCCAATCCTCCGGATGGACCCCGTCGTTTCCATTCGCGAACTCCTAGCGCGACGTCGATGATGAGCCAGGCGGATCGCTCTGCCATGCGGTCTATCCACAGCGTCATGGAGAGCGTTGGCCCCGCTGTCGGTGTCAGGAAGAACATGAAGTTTGTCAACACGTTCACCAACGCGGGCGATGGCGTAGCTGCTGGCGAAGACGACGGGAAGGGAACAGGGAGGAGCAATGTAGGCTCCGGTCGAGGAACTGCGAGACATCACCATCATCCGGGGCGGTGGGGAGGCCGCAGCGGCCATCCATCACTATTCGACAATGAATCGCCTTTCCCTGCAGCTTCGCGCACCAAGTTCTCGGCTACCAATTCAAGGCAGTCGTCTGGCCCTCCTAGTCCGAGGGGCCATCACGTTCGCAACGGCACGAATGGCAAACGCCCGTCCTTCCCCATGTCGAACAGCTACGATTTGGACGACACGACGGGCGCAGATGATGAACAGACGCCCCTGATGTGGTCATCATCGCGCGGATACAGAACCGCGAGACATCGGCGGGGGCCCATGTCTCATCGCGAGATGGAGGCACAGTCATATCGCTCCCGGCCCTCCTACCTTAACCGCTTCGCCGCCTGTTTGGTCATCACCATGATGGTTGTCCTCGTTGTGACGGGCGCGATCAGCTTCATGTTCGCTACTTCTCAGCCTCTGACGAACATTGAGCTCACCGGCATCCACAACGTCATTGCGAGTGAACCGGAGCTCATGTTTGACCTCACAGTCAAGGCGCACAATCCCAATATCGTGGTCGTCGCAATCGATAATGCGAATTTGGAAATATTCGCAAAGTCGATCCACGCTGGGTCGGACTCGGAGTGGTGGAAACATCCCGAAGGGCCCCCAGAGTCTGGTGGTGATGGTACCGACGGGGATATTCACATCAACGACGACCCGCCACCGGATATGCCTGACGATGAAAACGCGCCAAACATGCGCCTTGGAACCATCACTGAGTTCGATAGTCCACTGACCTTCGAGGGCTCCTTCTTCCATAAGGGAGTGTCTTCGTCGACGGGTGGAATGAGGCTCCACCTACCCGGGAACCAGACCGCGGGAGGCTCGGAGCGGTGGGGACGTATCCTCGAAGATGAGTTCGACCTGATCATCAAGGGCATTGTCAAATACAACCTGCCCTTGAGTCAGAAGGTCAGGACGGCGTCAATATCCGGTCGGACGAGGGTCAAGCCACACTCGGCGAACGATCCCCATCTGAAGCCCAACTCTACGATTCCAATCTTCACGTAACGCGTCGAGACAAGCCCGCCGTCGAGATGTTGCCAGCGGTCAGCAACAGGCTCACGTCTTACGACGCAGTCTTTTTTCCAAATTTTTCCTATGTACGAAGCGATTTCTATCTCCTTTTCCAATCTTTAGCGAAGCATGGCATGGCATACCACGGAAACTGCACACAACCGGCGTTGAATGCAAAATTTTACTTAAAAGCCACAATTTTCGACTCGCTTCGAGAGGCTACTGCACACGGTGTGCTACGACGTATCGCAAATCACACATCTACTTTGATGCGGTGGTTTCAACTTTGCACTTCTCCTGGTCTTGGTACACGGGGATACATCACATACACCAGACCATACCGGAGCCCCTCCTTGCCTTCAGAGGCGAGCACGCTTATGTTCTACGACTCGTTCGGGAGCCCCCTTGTGTTGATGAACAGGACGAGGGCCCCCTTTAATGCTCATTTTACACCGAACCCCTACTGTTCAGTTTGACCTCCAGTCTTTACACCCCCTTCAGCCACTCGAGGGATGATGCGTTGGTCAATACTGAACGATAACATATTACCACACGCTGGACACTGCTGGCCGAGTACAGAGACTGGAGAAGTTCCTTCAGCTTTTGCCGCCTCGGAAAGTCAATCATTTTGTACTCTTTTACATTTTCTTTGTCCCAGGATGCAAACCCTCTTTAGGCGCTCATCGTCCCCATCTACAGAACAGCCTGTGTTGGTTTTTTTTTCCGTGTCTTTTCTAGAAGGGGAATCCCAGAGAGTGGCACCACTTGCTGTATTTGTAACGGAAGCAAAACCCCCTCCCACGCTGACGGGACCCAACAGAAGGGGAGGCACACACTTTATGACGGAAACGCCCCCTCCTGTGTCTACAAGAGAAGGGGTGCGACGAATTGTTTTTTTGCAGAATAAGATGGAGCTTTCGTCACTATTTTTGGTGCATTCCTGCGAAGGAAAGACAGACGAAGGAGAGGGAGAGGAACGATGAGCTCCCTCGAGGGAGGTAGAAGGGGATTTCGAAAGGATGGAGGAGCTGTACATACACGATACGAGGCCTAGCGCGAGCAGGCAACCAAAATGATGAGAATGAGCATGACTTGAATGAATCTTGATGCTTGTATCTACGTGACCTTCTAGTTGTTAACAGGGCCCTTTTGCGACCTCTTCTGATCAACTGCACCGAGAGGACCATCGAGTATATGCTCACGTAATGATATTCGTGCGGCACCTGGTACAGTGTATATGTAGTGTATCAATATTGTCGCACGGTGCCTGCCTTCTGCGGCGTTCGGTCTTGCCATTGGTTTAGGCGAGAAACTTTGACTGGAAACAATCTGTCAAGCTTCAGCCTCGTCAGATTTCCACGCCCCAACGTCAACACAACAGGAGCACGAACTGCGCACTATCAAGCTGCGTTGTTCTGAATCAGGCATACTCATGCCAGACTGCACAGTGTAGGCCGGAACACATTTCTCTCCTGCCCGAGGCCGCTTCCCGAGAGCCATCTCTTCACTACCTAATCCGCAGAGAACGCCGCCGACGACGAAAGAAGCCATGGCGAGCCGACGAGATTTTCTGAACCAGCCCGCGCCGGAAAACTACGTCGCGGGCCTGGGTCGTGGCGCCCACGGCTTCACGACACGTTCCGACCTGGGACCTGCGCGTGAGGGTCCGTCCGACGACCAGATCAAAGAAGTCGTCGCTAAGCGCGCCGCGGCCCTTGGCCTCTCCGACAAGAAGGGCGACGACGAGGACGCCGGCGGCGATAGTGAGCGGTATCAGGACCCGGATAACGAGGTGGGCCTGTTCGCGGGCGGCATCTACGACAAGGACGACGAGGAAGCGGACAAGGTGTGGGCGTGGGTGGACGAGAAGATGGCCAAGAGGCGCAAGGCGCAGAGAGAGGCGAGGGAAAAAGCAGAGCAAGAGGCGTGGGAGAGGGACAACCCCAAGATCCAGGCGCAGTTCGCCGACCTGAAGAGGGCCCTCGGCACCGTGACTGACGAGCAGTGGGCGAGCCTGCCCGAGGTGGGCGATCTGACGGGCAGGGCGAAGCGCGCGAGACAGGCGATGAGGCAGAGGTTCTACGCCGTACCGGACAGCGTGCTTGCTGCCGCGAGCGAGTCGGGACAAATGGGGACCACAGTGGTTGACGACGCCATGGGCGGCGGCGGCGATAGCGCGGACGGGACGATGACGAACTTTGCAAAGATCGGAGCCGCCCGGGACAAGGTCCTAAAGGTCAGGCTGGATCAGGCGTCACAGGGCGGCGGGGAGGCCGGGGGTACCCAGTCGACCATTGGGACTGCGACGAGCATCGACCCGGCCGGGTACCTGACGAGCCTGAACAGGCAAGCGCTTACCGAGGCGCAGGCCCAGGTGGGCGACATCAACCGCGTCCGAGAGCTTCTGCAGTCCGTCATTAAGACGAACCCGAACAACGCGCCCGGCTGGGTCGCAGCGGCCCGGCTGGAGGAGCTGGCGGGTAAGATCGTCAGCGCGCGTAAGATCATCGCCGAGGGCTGTAAGAACCGCCCGAGGAGCGAGGACGTTTGGCTGGAGAACATCCGACTCAACGAGGGCCAAAACGCCAAGATTATTGCACGCGAGGCCATCGAGAAGAATAGCCGATCGGTGCGTCTGTGGGTGGAGGCGATGAAGCTCGAGTCGCTCCCCAGCGCGAAGAAGAGGGTGATCCGGCAGGCGCTAGACCACATCCCGGAGTCGGAGGTGCTGTGGAAGGAGGCCGTCAACCTCGAGGAGGACGCGGACAACGCCAAGATCCTGCTCGCCAAGGCCACAGAGCTGATCCCGCTGTCGGTGGACTTGTGGCTGGCGCTCGCGCGTCTAGAGACGCCGGAGAACGCGCAAAAGGTGCTGAACAAGGCGCGCAAGGCCGTACCCACGTCGCACGAGATCTGGATCGCCGCAGCTCGCCTCCAAGAACAGCTAGGAATGGGAACAAAGGTGAACGTCATGGAGCGCGCTGTCAAGGTCCTCGCGAAGGAGTCGGCCATGCCGAAGCGCGAGGAGTGGATCGCCGAGGCGGAGCGGTGCGAGGACGAGGGCGCCATCATCACATGCGGGAACATTATACGCGAGACTCTCGGGTGGGGGCTCGACGAGGACGACGACCGCAAGGACACCTGGATGCGCGACGCCAAGGCCAGCTTGGCGCGCGGCAAGTACGAGACGGCGCGCGCCATCTACGCGTACGCCCTGCGCGTCTTCGTCAATAGCCGGACGCTCTGGCTCGAGGCGGCCGAGCTGGAGAGGCACCACGGGACCAAGCAGAGCCTCTGGGACGTGCTCGAGAAGGCGGTCGAGGCGTGCCCGAAGAGCGAGGTGCTGTGGATGATGCTCGCCAAGGAGAAGTGGCAGTCGGGCGATACCAACGGCGCGCGGCACGTGCTGGCGCGCGCGTTCAAGCAGAACCCGAACAACGAGGACATCTGGCTGGCGGCCGTGAAGCTCGAGGCCGAGAACGACCAGGTGGACGAGGCGCGGAAGCTCCTCGAGCTCGCGCGCGAGCAGGCGCCCACGGACCGCGTGTGGATGAAGAGCGTCGTCTTCGAGCGGGTACTCGGCGACACCGACGCCGCGCTGTCGCTCGTCCTCAAGGCCCTGCAGTACTTCCCGGGGGCGGCGAAGCTGTGGATGCTCAAGGGCCAGATCTACGAGGACCTGGGCATGGTGCCGCAGGCGCGCGAGGCGTACTCGACGGGCGTCAAGGCGGCGCCCAAGTCGGTCCCCCTCTGGCTGCTGTACTGCCGGCTGGAGGAGAACGCGGGCTCCGTCACCAAGGCGCGCAGCGTGCTCGATCGGGCGCGCCTCGCGGTGCCCAAGAACGCCGAGCTCTGGTGCGAGTCGGTGCGCGTGGAGCGCCGCGCCGGCAACATGACGCAGGCGCGCAGCGTCATGGCGCGGGCGCTGCAGGAGGTGCCCAGGAGTGGCCTGCTGTGGAGCGAGCAGATCTGGTTCCTGGAGCCCAGAACGCAGCGGCGGGCCCGCAGTCTGGAGGCCATTAAGAAGGTGGACACGGACCCCATTCTCTTCGTTGCCGTGGCGAGGATATTCTGGGCGGAGAGGAAGCTGGACAAGGCGCAGAGTTGGTTCGAGAAGGCGCTCGTCCTGGACAGCGATATCGGCGATACGTGGGCCTGGTACTACAAGTTCCTAGTGCAGCACGGGACAGAGGTATGCGTTCCTCGCCCCCCTTCTCCCCCCTCCACCCCCCCCTGGCGACCCAATCTTTCTCCTTCCATTGCTGCGAACCTGGATTCTCGAACCAGAAGCTAATCTTTTACTTTCTACTACAGGAGAAACGAGGCGAGGTTATCTCCAAGTGTGAGATGAACGAACCGAGACACGGTGAGCACTGGCAGAGGATAGCGAAGGACCCTAAGAATGCGAGGAAGAGCATCGAGGAGATCCTAAAGCTCGTGGCGGCAGAGCTCGGCACCTAACTCCCGACTACCGCGCGGAGGATAGAGGAAGTGGTT
>JAXQGT010000290.1:0-13506 GCA_037040375.1 Basipetospora sp. M8501
ATAATAACTTCAACATTATCTAATTTTAAAATTGTTGCAGCGGTTCTATCACGGTGTCATCAATGATCATGAAATGTTCACGAACTACTGACGCGGAACCATGGCTACTCTATTTAATTTTTGACGGAGGGGGAATAGGGTCTTGGTGTTTTCTTTTCTCTTCCTTTTTATATTTCCCTGCTTTCGGTTCCTACTGTTTCAACCTTGGTCATGGAAGGGGTCTGGGCATTTGCAACATGGGTATGGAATGGAGTTCTGTGGCGAGCAGTCCCCTGGCATCATCACTATCCGCTATAGTCACCTCTTAATCCTTTAGTATATTGAACCCTATCATCTCGGTTCGCTTTCTAGGACAATCAGGAAGCCAAACCAAGGCCTTGAAGGGCATGCCGCTCACCCACGAATTCTTGCCGGCGCTACGATATATTGATGACTCAACTCCAAACAACCGTCACCCAGCCCATGTCCCTCTGAAACCCGAGCACAGTTATCGATTCCTTAAAAGTGACCGGATACTTCTGCAGCAAAACACAAAATCATTGTTACCCTCCATCTTAAGTAAAAGGGCATTTCCAAAAAGTGACGACAAAGTTGTTTCGGCAAAGTAAGAAGCGACCTCCAGTACACCCTTTGCCTTACTGTACTTCTTCAACCATCTTGCCGGGCCTCATGCCCCCGCTAGCAGCTCCCGTGCCGCTCCGCAGGACAGCCCCGGAGTGTGAGGCGAGCAGCTCCTCCGGAAGTGCGAGGGGACTCCCGTTCTTATCGCTGACCCACCGGTACACGGCAGGCTCCGGGCGGGGGAACTCAGGCTCGGACGCTTCGTCGACAGCGGCGAGACCGCGGCCCTTCGTCTTCGGAGCCTGCTTCTTGAGGAGCTTGTTGATCGTTTCCATCTGCGATTTCTAGTTAGCTTGGGCCTTTTACTTCGGACTCGTCGAGGGCGACAGCGCCAGCAGAGAGAGGATGCGACTTGAAGCGACAGGAGCACATTGCTAAAGACCAAAAGGTGAAAAGGGGAATAGGGTGGACGAACCTTGACTTCCTCGTTGCGCTTCTCGCTGAGATTACGTCGGCGACGTGCCATCTCCGCCCGCCTCATGGAAAGCTCCTCGGCAGTAAAGTGTTTCTTTACTTGCACCTCTATCGTGTTGGGAAAGATGACCGTTGTTAGCCATTCTCTCCTGAAGCTCTGAAAAAAATATTTGGATAGGGGAGGGTGACACGAACCGTCAGAGAGCTTCATGTATTCCTGCGGCTTGTCCTCGAATCTCGCGCGCTGTCTCCTCGTCATCTTAGACAAGTCTGGCGTGCCGACCCCACTACCCTCCTCGTCGCTATCGAGTCCGAGCTCCTCGTCTTCCTCCTCGCCCTCCGCATCTTCCTCCCCAGCGACCTCGATCTCCTCCTCGCCCTCGGCATCCTCCTCCTCACCTTCGGCATCCTCCTCTTCGCCCTCAGCATCCTCCTCCTCACCCTCGGCGTCATCATCTTCGAGCATCGTCTCACCATACGTTATAGTCTCCTCAATATCGCTGGGGCCAGGATCGCTGAGCTCGTCGTCGTCGTCATCGTCGTAAAAGGGCCTCGGAGCCGCCGGTTTCGACGCCTTGCTTGGAGTCGACTGCGGGGGGCGGGAGACGGTGATACTAGACGCCGGCGCCCCGTCCGCGTCACCACCGCCAATCTCGACATCCTCATCCGCTTCGCCGTCGGCATCAATGTCCATCTCTTCGCCCTCGGCGTCCATGTCCTCGTCCTCATCCTCCTGCTCCCCGGAATCATCGTCGTCATCGTCATCGAGCTCCATCTCGTCATCGTCATCTTCTTCCTCGCTGTCACTGTCGACAACGTAGTTCTTCCTGTTCCCCCGGGTTCGCTTCCCAGACGCGGCGCCCCCGCTACTGGGAACCGCATCTCTGCTGTTCACCGATATCTGCTGCTCCGTACGCACGCCGTCCCGGCCCATGGTGGCCTGCCGCAGCTTGTTCGCCGACACCTTGATGTTAAGACTGAGGTGGTCCGGCGACGAGGGCGGCTCCCTGGTGACGTTTCCACTGTTCCCTCCTCCGGAGTAGCGCGAGCCGCCGCGGCGGTCGGCGTTGCGCGAGGACATTCTGGCGGGAGGGGATGAGCGCAGCGGCTTCTCGCTAGCTTCTACCATGTCAGTGATTGCCTCGTTCGCCCTGACAGCAGCGGACCTGCGAGGTCGGGAAGACATGGTGGATGGACTGTATGGTGATTGCGCTTATGATGGCCAAGTAAAGGTAGGCAGGTATGAAGGTGTTTGTTTGTGCAAGGGGGGCGGGGGGGTGTTCAGTTCCCCGTGACGTAACGACCGCTGAGATGGTGGTGGTGTATGCAAGTTGCTCGTCTCCCTCGTCGCAGATGGCAACTGATGATGGCAGGTTGATGGGGTATTGATGGATTATTCAACTTCGAAGGGTGACGGATGGGGCAAAGTAGGAATGATCAGATAGATTGGATGGGGCGAGTTAGATACATGTAAGCATGTGAGGAGCAAAGTTCTGTGCAAGTTGTGGTTGGATTAAGGCGATGGGAAATGTGTGTGTTTTGTGATGTGTCGTCAAAGCACCGGACTTGCGGCACCACCAAGAGGACTGGAGGGAAGGGCAACTGCAAAAGCCGGGCTGATCCTTTAATCCTGGTTGGCGCGACCCCGGGCCAAGAAACGTCAATCCAACCTCAATAATGTTCGCTGCTTATACGTTCAAATGCTTCTCTCTCTCCTCAGCTCCTCGCTTCCGTTCTCGCTTCCAACGGCGATCGTCCGGCAGCCACTGAGGATGATTGTACCCAGCTGCGGAAACCCCTCCAATCCTCGACTTCAGGCCGGGCGCACAATTCCCCAAGGCTGTCTGCTTCGGACGAAATTGACCGGCGGATCGCCGCCGACAGACAGAGGCGGTTGCAAACGGCTGGTTACCCTAGCATTTGCAAGGTTCGACTGCCTATAACCTTTATAGATAAAGCGTCGAAGGGAGGGCAAGTCATCGCCCGTCCCAGGGGGTTACTGCAGACAGGGACCCAAAAAGTGCACGACTAGAGGCAATACAAGAGAACCTGAGAAAAGCTGCAACTGGCCAAACTTGACAGGATGGTGTTTCGATGACAGGAGTTACAATGGCACACTGGTGCTTGGTACTGGGCAAGCCTTTAAGAGGAGCGGAAAGGAGGCGGTAACGCATTGGATCGCGACGAGAAATATTCAGGCATGATGGAACATGAACTCACCAACTATTGGAAGGATGCAGTATGAAGACGGCCTAATAATAATTAGACTGGGGCGCAGTGTGTGACGCTGGACCTTGCTCGGTTGGACAGGAGCCAAGACGCATTGGATTATTGATATCAAATCTCGTCCTCTCACAACTCGTCAGTGATGCTCCTTTGCCAGGTTCCCCATCAGTTCTTGCCTTTTTGGGAGTCGAGCGATGTTGCCACTGAATCTGCCAGCCACAAGTGTGGCGTGGCTAATCAACCCTACGGTTATCTACATAAGCTGTTTATAATCATGAGATGTCGTATATCGGTGGAATCATATTATCACGGAGACTATGACCGCATTGGTCCAGCCGAGGCACATGTCGCAGCCTTCCCGAACCATCCAATACATCAACCACCGTACCGTTGCCGGCTCCTTTTCTCCAAATCCTCCGTTTTATACCAGTTACGTTCGCCATGACCACTCCAGAAGACGAAGCCATGTCGAACGAGAAATCAACGGAGCAGACTCCCTCACTTGAGCCTACTCCCGAGCTTGAAAACAACCATCTACCGACCTCCGAGTCGCGACTCGAGATCGCGCGGCGCTTCATAGACGATGAGGCTGTACGGAATGCGCCGAGGGAGAAAAAAGTCGAGTTCTTAAGATCCAAGGATCTGACAGACGGAGAGATAGAGTCTCTTCTTGGGCCAGAAGAGTCAGAGCCCGCCGAGGTTCGCTCGCCGCAATCTCCGCCGCCCGAATTCCAGGCCCTCTCGACTAACACTGCGTGCGCGCGCAACTCTAGATTTCCCTATCACAAACTCGTGACTTCTCACCGCAATCACAACAACAAGAACGACAGGATGAGCGGCAACAACGGCGAGAAGAAGACGAAGAGCAGGTTCCTCCTGGACAATCCTCCTCATCCGCTGCCGCCTCGTCACACGCCGAAAAGGTCCCCATCATCACCTACCCCGAGTTCCTCGCCTCCGCCTCCCGGCCCCCGCCTCTCCTCACCGCCAACGCTGTCCTCAACACCCTCTACGCCCTGACGGGAGCCACCACCCTCCTCTACGGCACCAAGAACTTCCTCGTCGACCCCATGCTCTCAGCCCTCACCGACGCCCGCCTCGACCTCCACGCCACCACCTCCGCCCACCTTTCCACCCTCATCCAGAAGCTCGAGTCCACCGTCTCCGAAGTCCCCTCTTCCTCCACCTCCTCATCCTCCGCCGCCGCCGCCGCCAAAAACCGCAGACACGACGACGACACCGACAGCGAGTGCGAGGACCCCTCGGAGCTCTTCCACCGCGACGTCGGCACCCAGACGACTGAGCCCACATCTCCACCGTGGTCTCGCGCCGTCCCGGGGTCCCACAAAGGCGGTGACCTCGTCGAGAACAGGGAGCCCGCCTCACAGGTACAGGCCAGGAGGATCGCCAGCCTCCTGGGCAACCTGTCGACAATCAAGGAGGGTCTCAAGGGCCAGGCCGACGACATGAGCGACATACTAACCACAATCGATACCTTCAAGGGCGACCTGCGCGAGACCTCCGTGGCCAAGTCATATGCAAGCCTAGGCTGGAAGCAGCCCGAGCCCGACGACGAGGTCAAGAGGGCCAAGGAGAACATCCGGAGGTTGAAGGGTGTTTTCCTGAGTACCAGGAACTTCCCCATGTCCACGAACTAATCAAAAGCCGGCGAGGCAAAAAGTAGCAGCAATGCAGGCTTGTTAGGTTTCTGTTCGATTACGACTACGTAATACTGTTCGGAGTGTGTTCCAACTGGCTGTTTAGGGGGTTTGCCTCTCTACCTTGATAGAAGCACAGTGAACAATGTATATCACCATGACACGACGTCTCTCTCCCTTGCTCGTGCTGAACTGTGACCCCCCGGTGAATTAGGTAATGTATTTAGGGCGTATCTCTCAAGACCACCCAACTAAGAGCCCCGAGGACAAGCATACATGCTTGTGGTACGTCCAAAAACGCTTCAGTTCTGATCGACGGAAGGCGGTACGCTATCCCTCATTCTCCGTGCATGCCGTCAAAGCGAACCTGGGGCCCTGTCTCCTCTTCCATCTTACGACCACAGTTACACTTGGTCAGGGGGGCCACCCGCACGAGGCTTACTCTGCTAGAGCTCCCCGGCGCTTCCCCTCTCACCATCCTTGTTGACTCCCAAAGTCTTGAATCCCTCCTGCCATGGGGTGACCAGGATATGCTCGAATCCGCGACCCTGGTCCCTCTGCTCGCTGTACCATTTCATCGTCGTGGGGAACCGGAAAACAAACGACTTGTCATGGAGAGATTTCCGTTCAGCCCAGGCTTTCAAAGCACTGTCGAAGAGGCGATTGGGGCAGCGGCTAGGGCGAACCTCGGGCTTGCCTCGTGGTGGGTGATAGACCACAGCCGGAATCTCTCCATCCTCGACGGCGGGGCTGGGATATTCTGCAGCTGGTGAGAGGACCAACCTGAAGCAGCGTTCACGTAGCGCCTCCGCCCCTTCGGGCAATTCAACATCGGGGTTGCCGAGCATCGCATGCAGATGATTGAATGTGACATCCACTGGGTTGACAGTGCGGTTGATGTCAGACAAAGAACCCAACCACACCCTGGTCAGCGATGATCCCGGGTTCTTCTCTCTCGTCTCCCGACTGACGAAGTCAATTAGCATTCTCTGCGCTGCGGGAAGACTGCGCTCGGTGGGTTGTACGCCGGGCGGATACCGCTCGACGGCCATTGGGTCCCAGATGAGCAAGTCGACACCCTTATCCCGACCCGCATGGAAATCTTCTAACCGGGAGGGCTTATAGAACGCCAGCCAAGGGAATCTGAGTGGCTGTTCTCCTCCAGGTCCTGGAGCCAAGGTTCCCCCTTCGCCAATCGTGTAGAAGAACCCACCATATGCGGACTTCGATGATCGCCAAACGAAAGGCTTGAGGAACCTAAACCAGCCCTCCAACGACTCAAAAGGAGGAATAGATGTCGGGTCATTCGCTTGCTCTGGTAACCCGAAGCTGTAAAGGAGGGGGCTTTTGTAGAATAACACTTTTGAATCCTTGTTAGCCCGAGAGATCCGGTTATGTATGTGGTTCTCAAGCGTATATGCATTGAGGTTTGGAACCGATGTGGGAGGCGGATACCACGTTGGGACCGTATCATTCGCCACGGAAGCCTTCTGCTCAGGGCTGCTACCCGTGCCAGGTAGGTATTTTGGAAACTTGGTGATCACGGTCGCCTTCGCGTCGTCCTCATCTAAGTCGGCATCACTTGTACCAAGGACGAGGAACCGTCGGAAGCGGTCTAGTTTGGAGAGGGACCAGTCATTGAACCAGTTTACCAGGCTTTGCTCGTCGATGGCTTCGATATTCTCTGGTGCTTTAACGATTGGGACCAAATCATCCTCCTTCAGCCCTTTGTCATCCTCAAACCTCTCGACTAACTCGGTAATGGTCTTCCGAGCATGCAACCACGCTATGCAATCCTCAGTGACGGACCCCCTGATCCCTCCAGAGGGGTTGGTTTGGTATTTCGAGGACCCCAGCCCGGCAACATCTTGCAGAAATTCCACGATTCCGTGGGATACAACAATCTTGCCAATATGCCGAACGCGTAGTGTAATGGATCCTTGAGTGTACCACTGCAAGAGTTCAGATGCCTTGCGCGGCTGGGAAAGGAGAAAGCTTGGGGTTATCAGGACCGCAGTCCTGCCGCTGAGCATTCGATGGAGGCCAATCTGTCCTGGTGGTATCAGGTAGAAGGCCGACTTCGTTCCAGAATTGGAGAGGAGCGTTGGATGCGGCCTCATGGCGTCAGAAAAGCACCAGAAGGTGGCACGGGAAGCGCCTCGTTTCAACAGCTCGTACACCTTCTTGAACCGACGAATGGCAGCGATCGCTGCTTCATGGAAGATAATCGTGCTGCACTTGGTCTGAGACCGAAGAGCCTCCCATGAGCCGGGTTCGGCAATTGTGAAGATGGCACATCCGGGATCGTGCGAGCGAAGGTAGAGGCACAGCACCTCGAGGGCTGTCTTTTGCGAAGGGGGGAATACCAGATAGAACGCATGCGGATGCTTGACGCCACGGTTGGCTTCGATCACTTTTGTGTAGTCAGATGGCAGGAGAGCATGATAGTTGGCCCCGAAAAAGGAATCAAAGACGAGACCACGGTTTCCAACACGTTTTGTTACAGCCCTGGTGGTGTCTGCCGGAGGTGCTCCTGCCAGTTTGAGGCTAGATATGGGATTTGCATCTGTTCCCGTGGTGAAGATGAGGTGACGAATCTCCGCATTGTGCGGGCTGGTCGCCTCATTCTGAAAAACGCCAGCATTCCACTCGTCACATTGGCTAGGATAAAGTATGATGATGTAGCCTCCGGAGAAGTTGACTGCGCCCAAGGAACCAAGCCTCAGGTGGGCAGCGACATTCAAAAGGGCATCTTCCCCTGCGGGATCCAAGGCAGTGACAGATCCGTTTCCTATTTTTGTACCAGCAACGAATTGAAACTGAAAACTCAGGTCCCTCGCTGAGCACATGTGGCTGAAACAGAGCTCGCCGTGTGCTGTCAGCTGCGGATAGAAATCGTGCTCTGGAGCTGTGCAAATCCCATCAAGCACCACTTCAATTCTTGAGGTAGCAAGCGAACCAAAAGAAATAGTTTTGCGTGCAGTGGTTGTCGCCGCAGCTTTGTTGCTCCGATATGCGTCGAGAGAGACCCTTTTGCGGGCCGGGTGAGAAGTGCCGCCTGTATCCGTTTCCTTTGGAACCGGAGGCTGTTGTCGTACGAATAACGAAGGCTCCTCATCAATTTCCATTGGCTCAGCTGTCAACGTATCATCTCCAATGACATCTGGGGTAGAATGTTGAGTAGAGGGTATGGAGTCCGACTCCACGAACCGAACGGATTTCCTCTTCTTCGGCTTCATGTTGGCCGTTGCGGCTGTCTCGGCACCAGCGGGCTCTTGTATTTCATGCTGCACCTCGTTTGGTGCCGGCGGTAGAAGAGATCTACCCTTTTCTACAGGGGGAGCGTTGCTCTGTCCAGATTGGGCTTCAGAGTAGCTAGGGCCCGATTTTGGGCCGCTGCTGATGGGAAAGAGGCCAGATGCGATTGTAACAGGCGGTCTGTCTTCTTTATCACGTCCCCGGAGTTGCGCGATTCTGACAAGGCGGTGCGTACCGAAGCTCTTCTGCTCCCTCCGCGGGTCGTCCATCACATCCTCAAGCTTACGTCTGCCCTTCCTCATTTTTCCAGTTGTGAATATGTTGGCAGCAGCACCGCTAGAACCGGCGGCACCACTTGATCGCTTAGCTTTGAGTAGAGGCTGTGCGGAAGCAGATGAGGCCGGGGGCTTGGTGGGCTTTGTAGTTGGGATGACGGTGGCCTCCATTGGGTTCCCGGCTGCGGGCCGTGCAGCGGACGTAGTGCTCTGAGAGAGTATACGCTGTCGTTTCTGAGAGCGCCCTTCGGTGCGGTTTGTGGAAGTCGGCTTTGTCTTTCCAGCAACCTTCGGTGTTTTAGTATTCTCTCTTACAGGCTTGGTAGTCTGTCCACGCCCGGCTTTCCTCCAAGATTCCTGTCGATCCACCGTTGGCCTTGTTTTGGAACTGGTACTAGTAGGCTTCTCCGGAGCTTTTCGATTGCTTGTGGGAGCAGGTTCCGAATGTCCTTGAGTCGGTTCCAAGCCGCGTGAGAAGGGCTTCGGAGGCGGTAGTACTGCCTCATTAATATCACTTTCGGCATCACTGGATGCAGATTGAAGGTCTTCGTCGTGCGTTAGAACCTTTTGGAGCGATTCTCGAAGCTGTGCAGTGGTATCCGTTGCAGGGCGGCCACGTCGCTCTCTCTTTCTGTCACGACGTTCAGACCTCTCGAGACGTTCTCTAAAATGCTTTTCCTTCGCGCTCCACCACACTCTCACGTCGAAGGGCTCCCGTTCACCACGAGCGATTTTAGCCTTATTGCCGTGCCACGACGCTAAGGTAGGTTCTTCAAGATGTTCTTCAGGCTCCCAGGTGGCATGTTCAAGACCATAGCCTTTCCATAGAATCAGGTAATGGATCCGGGGATCGTTCTCAAGGGGACCCTCGAGGAGGACGTCCTCAACCGTCCACTGCAGGTCCTCATCCTCAAGTTCCTCAATCGTGGTGTCAGACGCGATGTCGTCGACATCTTCGTCGTGAGGCTCGTTAGACGAGCAGGGTGGCCTCTGTTTGAGAGAAGCCATGAGGAATCACGGCTCGCTAGGGGCCTATGCGAAGTCAGGCTTTGCAAGACATTGTACCGGTGACCATCACTGGAAACGATGCGTTGAAGGGGTTGAAGGTTGGAGTAGAAGAAAAAGGCAGGATTCCGAAAACAAACAAACTTTTCGATTTGCTTCCCGACGAGAAGGGGTTCAGGGATGATCGCTAAAGAAGGGCGAAGCAGTCTCGTTTCCAGCATCAACCGCTTGGGGTATGGTAAGGGGCCGCTGTGTATGAGTGGGACTAAGAAGCAATCTGGATGGAAATCGCAGTGTAAAAGACCCCCTGCACAGTGTACTCGACAACATGCCCTGAGGTTTTAAGATTGAATATCGAGAATCGGCAGTGATGTAGGTTTATACATTAACGTATGAAATCAAATCGGAGCTCATGTCGGCTGCAGGAAGGCAGGACTGGGTGATAGTCGAGCTCAAGGAAGGTGAGGCTGCTGATACTGTACTACTCTCTTACATTCAAATGCATGAGTACATGAATAATCCTGGTGCCTGCGGTGTGCTATCCTGTTAATTACATTTAGGTACTGTAAACCTTGCCCACCCCACCCCTAGCCTCACATAATGTTAAGGATATGAGAGTGATATGGTCTTAAACTCTAACGCAAAGATAGGAGTCGCGTGGCTGTGTTTCTGTGGCGTAAGTACGTTCTACTCTGGTTGTTGTCCACCACACCTTGTAGTATTACAGTTCTCCTAACACAGCGTCTCCCCGATTCCACCAGTCCTAATATTACGACCAGGATTCGTGGATTCGCGTTGTCCTTCGCTCTTTAAACTATCTTCATCTTCCAGACAAATTATCCTGTGCCTACGATAAAACCAGAAAACCCCCCTCTTTACCAAGTCTACATCGTCCACTGCAGCCGCCCATCATGGCCAACGACGAATACGATGTGAGTCTTGATAGTTCACACACCGCCCACCATGCCTGGGAGAGCCCCAATTCGATGCGCTAACCGATGCTCGACTCGCTACAGTTCCTCTTTAAGGGTGCGATACCCCTCACAGCATACCATGGCCCTCTATTCCTCTTACGAATCTATGCGCCTGGGCACGACTGACGATTATTGGCATATATACAGTGGTCTTGATTGGTGATTCCGGCGTCGGAAAGTCCAACCTGCTCAGTCGATTCACCCGCAACGAGTTCAACCTCGACTCCAAGTCTACCATTGGCGTAGAGTTCGCAACGCGCTCCATTCAAGTTGACGCGAAGACGATCAAGGCACAGATCTGGGATACCGCGGGCCAAGAGCGATACAGGGCCATCACCTCCGCCTACTATCGTGGTGCTGTCGGCGCCCTCCTTGTCTATGATATTAGCAAGCACCAGACCTACGAGAACGTCACCAGGTGGCTGAAGGAACTTAGGGATCATGCCGACGCCAACATTGTCATCATGCTGGTCGGAAACAAGAGCGATTTACGGCACCTCCGCGCCGTACCGACCGATGAGGCAAAGGCTTTCGCAAGTACGTCTCTTGTCGCTCGAGCCTTGGTTACATATCTAGGAGGCGGGGCTGGAAATGACATACCTCTCGAGGACTCCATGCTAACCTGCCTATCCATAGGCGAAAACCACCTCTCCTTTATCGAGACGTCTGCGCTTGATGCCAGCAATGTCGAACTAGCATTCCAGAATATCCTCACTGGTATGTACCCCATTCGTGGCCTAATACGGTTGCCGCATGGCTGGCTGGTCGCGGGCTAACAGTGTACACCTTTCCTACCAGAAATCTATCGGATCGTCTCGAGTAAAGCCCTCGACAGTGGAGACGGCGCTCAGGCCACGATCGGAGCTGGAACCAACATCTCACTCAGCAAGCCCGCCGACGATGGTGCCGCTAAGGGAGGAAAGTGCTGCTAGGATGGGTTTTCTCTGGGTCTTCTTTTCCGATTCCTTTGCTTGTTGGTTTCCTTGGGCTTACGGGTATGCGGGGGTCATGACACATATGGCATCCTATACTACGTCTGGACGACATGTATCTAGGGGTTGCGTGGTGGGGATTGACAACGCACAACGGACATCATTTTGGAAGTGCTTCGACTTGGGGAGTCTTGATACTGCCGTTTTTATCTCAACATTTTCCCCTAGCCCCCGTTCTCCGTGGCTCTTTAATTCGGCTGCCTAATTGACTACTTTCTGAACACCGCGACAGCCGATACCGAACCCCTGGAGCATCGGTACATTCGACATACGTCAGTATCTGTCAAATCGAGAGGCACTGAAGTTTTAGATAGGACATCTACTGGCCTTAGGAGCTCGTAATGGAATGGGAGTGCCCTACACATCCAACGCGAGGACAAGGGCCAACCAACATTCCTCCACCACGTACCGTCCTACTCAAGCTCAACATGATCGGGTGACGCACGGCTACAAAGAATCCCGAGGCTTAAGGGAATGGTCCCAATAATACAATCACATTGGACTTCAGACCCCATGTTTCACAATAAAATTAGGCAGATGATGCACGAGGGTCCAAACCATCTTCAATCCTTTTGATCTTCCGGGTTAAAAAGAATGGTCCGAGCTAAGGAAATGATGAGAATAAGGGGTTGCCGCCTCGGGTATGTATGGCTCGAGCTGTTTTCCATCCGAGCAGTGAGCATGCTCATGTCATTTAGGTTCTGAACTTGATCTTTGGTTCTGAACGAGGGGTCCCCTGTTTGTAAACAAAAAGGCGGGGTACAGTCAGTTATCGAGGTTATGCAATATCAGTCTAAACATCTTGATAAGCCTGATAAGCTCTTATCTTGGACGGCAAACCAGGAAAAAAGTGACAAGGCCAATTTTTTTTCTGAGCCGCCCTGAGCCTTCCTAGCACGAGCCCGCGACATTCACAACCCCACGATACCCAGACTCACAATTTCTTCACGAGGAGAAAGCTTCACAATGGCAGCGGTATACAAGTCGATATCAAAAACGAACGGAGAGAAATCAGAAGACGGAAATGGCCCTCGGAAAAACAAGCAGAGGGTGCTGATTCTCTCGTCCAGAGGCGTCACATACAGGTAGGAGTTCCGCGGGACCTTGTCAGAGTATTCAAGTTCAGTAACTGATGGCGCGTCTCTCTGCTCGAAATCAGACACCGGCACCTCTTAAACGACCTCGCGTCGATGATTCCCCACGGCCGGAAGGATTCAAAGTTCGATTCCAAGTCTAAGCTGTACCAGCTCAACGAGCTGGCTGAACTCTACAACTGTAACAATGTCATGTTCTTCGAGGCGAGGAAGGCGCAAGACCTATATATGTGGATGAGCAAGGTGCCCAACGGTCCGACTATCAAATTTCATGTGCAAAACTGTAAGTCACACTCTAGCCTTGCAACCCCTCTGAAGCCGTCAGTTGCAATCGCAGCGCAAGGTGGAGGCTAACTAACTCGGGATTCTTTATCTTCCCGCTCACAGTGCACACGATGGAAGAACTTCACTTCACCGGAAACTGCCTCAAAGGCTCCCGTCCCATTCTCTCCTTCGACGCCGCCTTCGACAACGAGCCCTACCTCCAGGTCATCCGCGAGCTCTTCCTCCATACGTTCGGCGTGCCCCAGGGCGCCAGGAAATCCAAGCCTTTCGTAGACCACGTTCTTGGCTTCAGTTACCTGGACGGTAAAATCTGGATTCGCAACTATCAGATCAACGAAGTAGAAGCTACCGACGGTGTCGCGGAGGACGATGAGGCCGCGAAAACCAAGGAGAACCTGAAGAAGCAGAAGACAGGACGCAAGGATACAGACATCAGCCTAGTGGAGATTGGCCCGCGGTTCGTCCTCACCCCAATCGTGATCCAAGAGGGGTCGTTCGGTGGGCCTCTGATCTACGAGAACAGGGAGTTCGTGTCGCCCAACCAGATCAGGTCGGAGTTACGGCGGCAGAGATCGGTCAAGCACACGGCACGGGCGGAGAAGACGGTGGAGAGGATGTCGAAGAAGAGAGAACTTGGGCTGCGGTCGGATGGAAAATCGAAACCCAAGGACGAGCTAGATACCAAGATGCTGTTTGCTTGATAA
>JAXQGT010000291.1:0-13416 GCA_037040375.1 Basipetospora sp. M8501
GCTATAAAAGAACAATACATTAAGCATGATATCTGTTCAGGGTCCATATTGCGGTTTGTACTTAGGTAAAGGCTCTGCAGCGGCACGCGGTCCCTCGATGGCGAGGCAGTCATCCGGCAACACGAATGGGCCTGGGAAGGTCGCGGGGTCGTTGTGCGCGTCCGTCGCCGCCGCGGGCCGACGGTCACCGGCAGCGGCGGCAGCGGCAGCGGTGTGCTTCTGCGGGATGCGGCCGGAGGCGATGGCTGCAGCGCGGCGGCGGTCCTCGGGCGGGCGGGAGAAGGAGGAGGAGGCTGCCTGGTCCAGGTCCAGGTCTAAGAGGATCTCGGTGCAGTGGTGGCGCGCCGGATTCTTATGCTTGCGAACCATTCTGAGGCTTGGGTGGGGGGTTGATATTAGATCTGGGCCCGGCTTGAGGATGGGGATCGGAGGGTTTTTGGGGGGCGATCTTTGCGGTTGTGCCACGTCGAAGCAATCAGTTCGGAGTTTGGTGTTCCTCTGCCTACATAGTACTCATAGTACTCGTCGCGGAATGGAGACGGTTTAGCAGCTTCGGCGCCACGATAATTATTTCAATGGGTTCTCATTGACTATTTCGTCCGACCGAGTTACAGCTTGGGCAGAGTCCTTGATCCCTCTTGCGCTGCTTCAAGCGGCGGCCCCCAGCCCCAGGCAGCAGCCAGCATTACCCACAGTCGAGACCCATTGTAAAAACCTGGTGCAGAATGCAAGGACCGAGAACGACCATTCAGTTCGAACGATGGCATTGATATGGATGGATGGCCCGAAGGATCGAATACTCCGATCAGCAATTGCCCAATAGCTTGGCCCCTCGCAAGCTCCCCCGCAGAAGAGAGATTGAACGAAACATTGGGTTGATCCGGGAGGTTATCTCCCCGCGCTCATCATCCACGACAAGAAAAAAACACCCCTGCTAGGATCTACGCCAAAACGTCTCAGATCCTTCGGGTTGACACAATTTCAGGATGACCGTCGTCCTTTGATGTGATGCACGTTATGCAAGTGCTTTCCAGTTGTAGAGGCATCGAAACCCGGTGCTAGCAGTTGGGATTGCATCAGATGCATGTGTCCTTCGGGCCATTGCGCATCGTACCTGGATATCCCCCAGCAGCTCCTTTCCTTTCGTGGACGAGAAACCTCAAACAAGGTTTATGCTTCCTTTCGAAGTGTTTGCTTCATGCTGGGATGTTTCCCTGGCGGACTTGAGTCTCCCTTTTCTTTTTTGTGCCTCCATGTCTGGGGGAGACATCTCTCACACAGAGACGAAAGGGATGAGTCTAGCGAGCGGCGTGGCCGAAGGGGGCATATCCATGTCGTCTCAGTGTGGGAGATCATCAGCTGCATTAACAGAATAACCACCAGGGCTTGTCGCTTGGGCATATCGGCGATCGTCGTTTCCCCAGGATAGTACACAATACTAATTGAGTACATTTGATTAATGGCGCCCTCGCCCTGGATTAACCGTTTTCCGTTTTACCCAAAACTCACCTCTTGGTGAAAGCGTCTCTACCAGTCGGTTCGTGACATCGTACACCCAACCCGTGAGCTTACCGGAACGCGAATCTTGCCCCGATCAGAGTGCCGGCCCAGAAACACCGCAGTAGACGCCTTGCTAGACAGGGCAGCGACACAAGCAAAGATGCGCCTCCTCCCACTAACCCTCCTCGCACCCCTGCTGGCGCCCGCAGCCGCCGCCGCCGCCGATGACGACCGCGCCGTCATCGCAAAGCGCCAGGCCGAGTCGAGCATCCACGACCTCTTCGTCGCCCACGGCAAGCAGTACCTCGGCACGATCACGGACCAGCAACTCCTAATCAACGGGTCCAACGCGGCCATCATCAGCGCCAACTTCGGGCAGGTGACGTGCGAGAACAGCATGAAGTGGGAGGCGATACAGCCCGAGGAAGGCGTTTTCAACTTCGAGGAACCCGAGTTCGTCGTGCTATTCGCGAACAATAACCAGATACCGGTGCGGGGCCACACGCTCGTGTGGCACTCGCAGCTGCCGGAGTGGGTGGAGAACATCACGGATAGCGAGGAGCTGACGAGAGTGATCGAGGAGCACATCACCACTGTCATGACGCATTTTAAGGGGAATATACTGGCCTGGGTGAGTTCCGCGCCCCGCGCGCATGCTCGCGTGCCTTTTGACACACTCGAGGCATGAAGCGAAGAAGAAAAGACGTAAAGCAAGAGGATGAAGTGGAGCTTCCCGGGTGCGCACGGGGGGTTTAGAGTTATAGGAATGAGAAAGGAGGAACTGACCTTGATTAAAAGGACGTGGTCAACGAGATTTTCAACGAGAACGGCACGTTCCGCGAGTCCGTCTTCTTCAACGTCCTCGGCGACGAGTTCGTGCCCCTCGCCTTCCACACGGCGCGGGCGGTGGACCCGGACGCCAAGCTCTTCATCAACGACTTCAACCTTGACAACGCCGACTCGCCCAAGGTACAGGCCATGATCGAGAACGTGGAGAGGTGGCTCGCCGACGGCGTGCCCATCGACGGCATCGGTGAGTTACGCATCCCCTAGAGAACAGGAGGGTCGGGGGAGCGCAGGGAAGGGAGCTTTGCTTAATAGCGAGGAGTGCTAACCCTATACGGTTGAAGGGTCGCAAACGCATCTCATCGAAGGGCTGTCCGTCGGGGTGCCCGCTGCCCTCGAGGCCCTCGCAGCGAGTAGCGTAGAGCAGATCGCCGTGACGGAGCTCGACATTGAGAACGCGGCGCCGGAAGAATACGTCAGGGTGATAGAAGCGTGCCTCAACATCGAAAAGTGCGTTGGCGTCACGGTATGGGGGGTCTCGGACAAGGTATGTGGCCCTCTGGAAAAGGATGACGGATCATCTTTCTCTCTCTCCCCCTCCTGACACGCAGTTGCTTACTGGCCGTGGTTCTGACTAGGACTCATGGCGGCCCGGGGAGGATCCGCTGCTGTTCGACGCTGATTTCCAGCCGAAACCGGCATACGATGCTATCGTGCAAGCGCTGTGCGGCCAGAACTGCATCTTCTAAACGGGGCGGGCGTTGGACCTTGCATCTTTAGGTTTCTTCCATTTCGTGATATTTGCAATCCTGCCAGCATGAATGTATGTATATTTTCGCCCCATAGAATAAGGCGCGGTGACGGTGTGGTCGGGATCAACTATCAGCACTGAGAGTCAAGGTCAACAGGAATACCACTTTCACTGTTCCATTCCTCATGGGTACAGCCGTTGAGGGACTGGAGATTGGACAGCTCTGATATGAAATTTGATACTTTTCGTCCAATGTCTGCAGGACCAATTGATGTATCGAACATGTCCCCGCATAATCCCCCCCCCCGAGAAATAGAAAAATGTCAAGGACCCGAGGGTTCGGAGAGGGGTGCGCCATCTGGTGTGGTGACTTTGGTCTGACGCTGGTGGCAGAAGCCTTCATCGGGTTGTGGCGGAGCTGGACCCTGACCCTGACCCCTCCATCGTCGCTTGTCGGTCGGGTGTCGGAGTTTCGGTTGCCCAAGACATCGAGCCGATGGATCACTAAGGTACACTTGATCCCTGAGATCTAGTGATGATCAGTGATCTAGTGGTGAGGTACGATAATGATGGGGAGCCGAGCGGAGCATCGTAGATGAGGAAACTAGACGGAATAAATCGGCTAGGGATTTGATAGAAATAACATAAAGTTTAATCAGGTTGATCGGCTTGGATGTCATCGGGTCAACGGCGGTGGAGTGTCTGTCATCTGATGGTTGGCACTGGCGGAGGCCTGAAATTCCATCGCAACTTCTGTTTACTGTTGGCCTGAAATCGGGCCTGCAGCGCTCAACTCCGATGCGTCAAATCGCACAGGCGCGGATCCTGACATTCAATGGACGACGTCAATGACACTTCGCTTCCATCGTCTTGGCCAGTCTGGAACGGTGAGACATTTTACACTAGCTCGGTGGCTGAGCGCAGCTCTCAAGATTCAGGTCTCTGCCAAACATCAAATCGTCACATTGAAATGACTACGTCTTTGGGCATGCAGTATCAAAGTGCGCTTCAGCCCCAGCGGCAGGAGACACAAAGCTAGCCCACTTCATTCCAACCGCGCGAGCCCTGGAAAGTATGCTCGAAGTCGCGCCCTGTTAGGCTGCCGAATACACTTGGGACCAAGAGCATCCAAGTGCTATCCGGCCGCAGCGCCCAGGGGAATGAAGCTTTGATGGTCATACAAAGGGAGTGACTAGCCACCTCACCACCAAACAAAGGCCAGCTCTTTTGCACCTCTACGAAACACTGCAACTGTAAGTCCCTGTCCCACCAGCAATATAAACATAGCGACTCTCTCCTCGCTTCGGAGTCAACCTTTCCAGCAATGACGCACTGCGACGATACGTCCTCCACAGGAGACTCATCTGCCACTTTACCCCTCGACCACGACACCGTATTCAACCCATATAACACGCCCAAAATGGATGCAGACGATACTACTGCCCCCGACCCTGTTCCCCCGTACATCGCCTGCGCCGAGATGTCCGAAGTACACGACATCCTAGCCAGGATCCATGCCGCCAGGAACCCCTACTCCCTCAACAACCCCGATACGCCCGCCATGGTCATCTACAAGAAGATGGAGTTCCCCATCACCCACCACCCGTACCTCGGCCACGACCCCCCCAGCGTTCTCGACCGCGAGACCCTCGAAGCCCGCTCCATCACAGCCTCCATAGTCGACGACTTCTTCCGCGCCATCACCCACGAAGACCAGACCGCCACCATAACCCGCCTATGCCCACGCCTCGTCTCCCCCTCCGTCATCGACCGCTGCGGCCGCACCGCCCTCAGCGCCGCCGTACTCGCCCGGAAGACGGCCGTCGCGCGGCTCCTCCTCGCCCTGGGCGCCGCCCCGAACCAGTATGCGAGGACCTCCTCTTCCCCCCGCGCAGGGGGCAAGCAGCAGCAGCGTACCCCGCTCCAGCTCGCCGCCGAGATAGGTCACCTCCCGCTCGTGCGCCTGCTCGTTGAGGAGGGCGGCGCGGACGACGCGCTCGTCGCGCCGGACGGGCAGTTGGCGCTGCGACTTGCGGCCCAGAACGGCCACGCGGACGTCGTCGCGTACCTCCCCGCCCGGCGCGGCGGCGGATGGCGGCGCTGGAAGGCCGAGCACGCCGTTGCCATGGCCCGGGCACGAAGGGCTGGCGGGGCGGTCGTCCGCGCGGTGCGGATCGTGGTGTGTCGCGTCCCGTGGTTCTCCGCGTACTACTTACCCAAACACCTCGTCGTCAAGCCGCTGGCCGGAGTGATCCGGTACGCCGTCGAGAACAGGCGGGCCATGGGCAAGTGGTGCGCGAGGCAGATCGCCGCCGTGCCGGGCCGGCTGAGGCATGCGGCGCGGTGGCTCGTGAACGTCATCACGGGCACACCCATGGCGCTCGCGCGCTTCGTCGAGTGGGTGTGGGCCAAGGCCAAGGCCGCGCCGGGGAAGCTGTGGAGGGCGGGCAAGATCACGTTCGCATACGTGTCCTCCGCCGTCGCGGCGCTGGGGCGCGGACTATGGGAGATTGTGCGGCGCTTCTTCTCCGTGCTGCACACGCTCGTCAGCTGGGTGACGCAGCTCCTTCGCAGGCTCACCCTGAGAGACTTGTGGAACGGCTTTTGCCTGCTGATGAGAGCCGTCTTTGTAGGTTTGCCGACGGCAGTGCTGGAAGGGATCCGCGCGCTAGGGAAGGGCACCTATGATGTCCTCAAGGCCCTCTTCGGGTGCTTTGGCGTCATCATCTGGTACACGATCAAGATACTGTGGCATATCATTGAGTATGTCCCTTATCAGATCGCCCTGATGGCTGGTTCGTTTGCGAAATCTTTCAGCAAGGGGCTTCAGGAGCTCATGATCTGGTGGGATCCCAAATACGGAGTTTGATCTCTTTCTTTCCTTTGCATTATATCACTAGGTGTTTTCACAGGCAACTGGTGAGCGGAAGGGTCAACTGGGGCGTTGGTGGGAGTTAGACTGGACAATATACCCCAACTCTTGATCGGTTTCAATGTAGAATGTTCCCGCCGTCAGGCCTAGATCTCTATCTATCACGGTGAGCATAACAGTTAACAGTCGCGTGACCGCCGCAGAGGACTCGAAGAGGAAGAAAAGTCTGCAACCAGAGGACGGACTTTGCAACTTGCCCGCCATGCTTCATCTGCGCTCGCAGGCACATCGCCTTCACCGCTCCAGTGCACACGCACACCAGGCGGTAAAGAGCTGCTCGCCACAGTGACACCTCGATCAGGAGTCGACCATTTGCCAGAGGTGGTATAATCACCTTCTCAAGGGGGACGTACTTCTCACCCTCGCATTCCTCTTCATCCCAGTGAACCATAGCCCTGTTTCTTGTTACTGGCCCCACCCCTAGCTAGCTTGAACATCTCATGGGTTGCCATTCTGGCCACTAGCATGCATCACTGGAAGTCGGTCCTGTCACGTTGGGCGTCCCTCATCCGACACACAACTCCCAAAAAAATATTCATACCTGGACTGCGGTCGCCCAATTTGAGAAAAGTTACCCGAGTCCTAGCCATACAGGTTCAATTAGGAAAGTGGGGGGAAAGCCCAGAATAGGACAAAAGTCTTTTGCCACATCATCAAGCTATCGGAAAGGGAGAAGCCACATGGAAGCGGATACGCTAGAACAAGAAGCCTTGGAACCTGAGGAGTCGGGCACCAAAAAAAAGGGACTGAGGATAGGCAATTGCTGCGCAGAATAGAGTACTCGTCGTAAGTCTGCGCCCCGGCCATCACCCCCCAACGGAGAGGTCGTCGCCCGGGCTGTTGTTAGTCCGCTGCTATCAAAGCTGTCGCCCATTTGGTCGATACATGTAGTATTGACATCATTGATTTGCAAAAGAAGAACATCATGCGAAAAGAACATGGGAGAAGGAGTCAGCATCGCATCATTGCTGGCCAGTGGCGCCCGCGCAACGTGGGTCGGAATCATAGGTGTGCCTTGTTCCTGCATCCTTTCGTGCCTGGGATCCTTCCGAAATCGCAAATCGAAGGACGCCTCGACCCTCCATCAGCCACCGCTACTGCAAGGGCCGGATCAGGACCAAAGACAGACAGCACAGAGGAGGGAACGCCAAAAATCGATGGATTGTTCCCCTCCCTTCGTTAGTTCCCAGGCTCCTCTCCCTCCCCCCTTTTCCATAGTCCTTGCGCTCCGGTTGGCCAGTCGCCACATCTGCGTACGGATCATTGACTGTGGTGTACTCCGTAGAAACGTACTTCCCGTGAGAGCACACCTTTTTCCAAGGAGCCGACGTAGCATCGACCCAAAGAACCGAATCTGACTAGGATCGTCTCGCTAGGCCCTTCCCCTCTCGCCTCAACTGCACCAACAGCAGTGGAGGCGCACTGCTTTCCGGTCCCTCTCGGTGTCGTGAGACCGGAGAGCGGAAAAGCTAGCGTTGCGTCGCATCGTACCATTCACAGAAAGCAGTGTGTGCGGTATTTTTATTAGGTTCTCTCTTCTGGTTGGGTTGCGCTGTGCGAAAAGGAAGCCTTCGGCGCCCAGGTTCCCTGACAGGATACATGTTCCTCGATCCTTACTTCCCTTCCTCCCGATCGGCTCCCGGAAGGAGTATCAGTACGTAACGTTGGGATGAGGTGATCTACACGAGGTGTTTCCGCTTTCGCAACTGATCAACGATGAGGGTGGTGTTTCGTAGGGCAGGGCGCAACTTTATTCTTGGACCGGGTCAAGTGGCTGCACGTTGAGATGACGACAGTTCATCGCTGATCGTGCTCCAAAGGACGAATTTGCACCTGCCTTGACCGGCACTTATACTGGTGCTCAGGCTTTCCTAGTAAACCCGGTTGGACAAGCTATAAAACCACGACTAAGAATACATCAAAATGTGATGATATTGATGATGTCCGCGATCTTGAGAGATCCCCGCGGGCCGTTCAACGCTGTTTTCCAGCAAGGCTAATTCCTGTAAATTGGACATTGCGGAGAAGACCCGAGTTTGGGACCCTCGTTGGACCACGGATGGGAGAGCGATGCAGACGGATAAAATATCGACACCAGTGCTATGCGCTGTGAGTGCGGCTGCACTTGCCCGTTCTCCGGAGATGTAGATGATGGTTCTTACATCTTGCCATACGTGCATTCTCCAGTTGTATCAAATGGCTCCTTCATTCCTTCTAGATCGCGAAGCCCCAGCGGAGCCGTCAATGCTGTTGCCCTTCCGTGTCCGCCATCAAATGTCTATCACTCCGCAATGCAGTGCGCGGACATTCAACCAGCGCAAGGTGGAACAATGTGGAGCGCATACAGGTCCTCGCCTGGAGGTCTACATCAATGATGCGAACGTAAGCAGTAGCTACATTGATGCAAACCCTGGAGACCCAGGAGTCTCGCGCTACACAGCGCGGGCGGACATCCAATACTTTATGCAATGGATGTGTAGATGCTTCCAGGCTAACTGAGGCCAGGGACTGGCCCTATCTCCATGTTACCTTGCCGAAATCATGAACACCTGGGGAGTAATATGGGATAGTATTGATACGAGGTAGGAAAATCATCCCTGGATGCGCTATTATCCTACGCATCCGCTTGTGCGAGTCCAGCGAAGCGGAAAAAAGATGGAGAAGCGCGCAAGATGAATGGAATTCCTGCGTTTGGCCTTGTCTCCAGGCTTATTGACGTTGGGCATCGCAGCAGTTGAATGCTGTAGTGTGTTCATTGCCAAAACTGACCTGTCGTGACCGGCGACGGCGACGGCCAACTGCTCTGGTAAGGTTGGCTCCTTCTTTTCCGTCTTCATTTCTTTCTGGGAGTTTTTTTTTTTTCTTCTTCCTTTTTCTCCCCTACGCTTCGAAGGCTGGAGCCGAGGCGTGCACGATACGACTTTGTTAACCGACTGGACCAACGGAGCTGGGTGATCTGTGGATCTGGTTAGTCTGGCCTGGGGAAGAAGGGCGAGTTAACTGTGTCCTCCGCAGTTGGAGGATCGAACCACATCAATTTTCATCATTGATACCCTCGCTTTAACCTCGCGATAGATACTATTCTCCTGCGAGAATGGTTAGACAACCGTGGAACTCGGTTCTTAAAGCCACAAGGCTCGTCCTAGTGCGGGAAAGTGGCGTTTCTCCTCCGGGTCTGCGTCGTCTCATATCCTGTGGGCTGCCGCGGAGACGGCGGTGGGCATACGGCTGCATAACCTTCGCCCAGAGCTACCCCGATTGACGAATCAAACAACCGCTGCAGGAAGGGTAGCACCTACGCATGCCTTCTCGGTACGTGATTCCGAAGGAGGGGACGGCACCTGGTAGTCTCTTCAAACGCAACCCATTACCAAGCTCGCGCCTGGCTGCGGGTGGAAGCATCTATCTTCGTATTGGGCGATATGGCCATTGGGGGCGTAAGCACAACACGTCCCTATAGTGGACGAAGTTGATCACAGTAAAGTTCGAGGGAATATGTGAGCCGAATGACTAGCACACCCTCCTGTGGCGGGCGACTCGGGAGAATACTTAGGCATGGGCGGATGGCTGGGTTGCTTTGTGTGGTGTGTGGGTGAGGCGGCTTAGACGGGAAGCGGCAGATCAGCGTGCGGTGGCATCCTAGATCGCGAATGCTACACGATACATTCCTCCGCAGGGTATCAACCCACGCGTATACTACGCTGGCTTCGGACTCTTTAGCGTGTATCATATCGCATCACGAGAGGGAAAGCCCAAGATGGGCGGATGCGACGGCCACTCGTGTTAGGAGGGATATCAGAATACCACCTTTCGTTTGACCATGTTTCTGCCGTGAGGAGTGGGTGGATGTTACTGTAGGAGCGAGATCGAAGACAACCAGCCGGATATCGGAAACCAAGAGGTAGCCGTACCACGAGGGAATCCATGCATATATCAGGGGAGACTCTGGTCTAGACCCGCGACCTTTGAGAGTTTCTCCGCTGCACGATGCAGTCAGTGTATTGATGGTCGACTCGCACACGATGGTTGTGTGTATCCGTTGGGTTCTGCCCCAGATCCTCGCGCTTCAGAGACGTTCTTGTACGGAGCAGTCACCGGCATTCTCCCAAGCGAGAGACGGGAGAATCTGACAATCCTGTCAAGACTGCGACCAACAAACAACAGCCCTCCCCTCCCTCCTGAAGGTTGCACGAGGCGTCGTGTACGGCTGCGGGGAGACTCGCGGGGCAGGTGAACCAGGAGGCGCGGCAGGTGATACTTGTCCTCCCTATTCCCCCACTCCTCGTCTCCGAACTGATGGCTATGTGTGGTCGTGGCGAAGAACAGCCGGCACTGATAACGAGGGGGGCGGAGCGTGAGAGGAGAATCAATATCTACAGGCAGACGTTCTCACATGCGAGCTGCATCGACGCGGCCCTCCCTACTGAGTAAAAAAGCGCCACACTTGGGCTGCCGGAGGGAGGGTAAGCGATGCTGGGCAAAGTTCACATACCCACTTCCCCAGATTGTAGATTTCGGAGTAATAAGAGACAGGTTCAGGGTCCTTCGGGAGGAATACGATTAATCTAGTGGATATCGGAGGGGGAGGCGGTTTTTTCTTTTACAGTGGTGAGAGTATATTGGTCTCTAATCTCGAGCCGCTCCCTCCTCGCTGGCAGCCTACCCCGGCTGTTTGTCCAGACAATGGTCGCCAGCTCCCATTGGAGGTTGGTTATACGCATCCGCACTAACAATAGCTACTCGTTTATACCCAGTAGTGGTTCGCACCGCCTGATATACCGCGAGACGAATAGTATCGATAGAGAGAACCGGGGAAATACTGTTGGAAGGTATTCACGTGCAAGGCGCTGTGCGGGTCACGAATATTGCATGTGAATATTGGACGCAGGATAAGATCTAGACCTCCATGCATCTCAACCTCTGCTGCTTTCTGGAAGGCCGTCCAAATGAAACCAGACCAATCGATGGGCGCTTGCAGCCCTCCACCAGAAGCCTCATGTATCGGGTCGGAGTTCACGGGGTATTGAAGCGGTTGCCGTAACCGCAGTTCCTTGGCCTCCCAAATTCGCCGAAGAGGCTCTGCAGCACGGTCTCTTAGGGCCCCTCTGGTAGCAGGGACGACACCCCGTAACCGCGGCATATTGAGCCCTAGGCGATTGATGCGATACGACACTCGACGTGGTAGTTCTTACCCCCGTTGCATTTGATCTCACGATCTAGAGGCGCTTGTAATATCTTGCCGCCCTCGTCTGCGGGTGGGCTTGTTGCCAGTCGCGGGGATTTGTAGGGCCCTACGGGTAAGCGAGGGCAGACTAAGATGCAGGGGGGGAGCGAGTCTCAGGTGGTTGGGCAATTTTTGATGGCTATTTTCCGAGACCCGTCAAAGAGTACCCTGGAAATTGCAAGACAAACTTGACCTTGAGGAGGTTAGTGGTGAGACACGAAATTCAGGGTATTCAATGCTTCACGGGGAGGCGGGAGACGATTGATGAGGTCCATGGCTGCAAGACAACTCCAGGTAGCCTTTCCTGAAGGATGAAAACAACACTTGGTGGAGAGCAGGCCAACCGGGGAGGTACGAGTGGGGTTGAGTCGGTGCCTCAAAAGTCGGGCAGCTGGAGCTTGATCGATTGATCGGCAAGAAGAATTTCTCTTCTTGTGTGGCCTCAGGCGCGCCGCCGACTCTTTGACGTAGCCATGAACGCTTGACAGGGGTCAAGTGCCGATTTTGTTTGGGCGGTGGGCTTCGAGTCGTAGACCAGAGTACCAAAGCCTTAGTGGTACCCGGTCTCGTAGACTGCACCATCAACTTGCTGTCTGCGGAAGCGAGGATACTTTGATGCACGGTGCCCAGGCAGTGCACTCGGCAGTACCCACGCAACTGACTAAGCGTCCTCTGATACTGGAGACCAGATACGGTGTACTAGTACTTCGGCACACACAGGAGTGACCTGGGGGCAGCCACGCACAGAACAGGGCTAGCACCCTTGTGCGCAACCGGCAAACCAACCTACTGGGCCGCGAAGCCCTGTGCTGTTGTGGTCGTGCGGGCCGAAAACTCTGACTCTGAGCTGTCCGCTTCAGGCACAGTCATGATGGAACATATCGCAGCAACCTTGAAGAATGACCTAGTCTTCCGAGGCGTCGTCAGCGAGCACATGGGATTCCTGCCTTCAACTAGGAGTAGTGCACTATACCAACAACCGAACTACTCCCTTCGGACGAGTGCTTCAATGAATATTATAATGCTGATGTTTCCGGGAATAGAACGCGTTAATGGGTTCTGTGTCACTGCGTGGACCAGGTTCCATCCAAGAGCGGTAGAATCAATTTAACGTGTTGCGCTTTTCTCCAGATTTTTGACGGTGTCATTCCCACGAGGGCAACAAGGGTCACGACCAATCTGGGGCGGCAGAGAGGTTAGAATGCCTCAACCATGGCACCACAGCTGCTGGCTGCTAAAAACCGCCTTCAAACTTGTGCCACGCGACGAGTTTCCCATGGGGTAGGATTGAGAGAGAAGACGGGAGGGTGACGGAGACGCAGCACATCGACTCTGGTATATATCTTGGATAGGCCCCGGCCCTGAGGGGAAGCCAGTAGCAGTAGTGCACAGAGACGAATACCGCACATCGTCGGGCGAATGTTTCTTCCCTTCAGTTTCTTATGGTCTATCGCTCTTTTCGGCACAGAATCTCAAGGAAGTCAGTCGATGGGTCACCCTGGACTGGTGCTTGACTTGCCCTCCCCACCGGACCACCCTCGCCAAAGAAAGCAGTGAAGACCGCCGCCGCCTTCCAATTCTCGTGTTGTCCCCACTTCGGCGCCCCTCCCGCGCCCACTCTTTCCCACTCGCCTCGCCTACCCAGATTTTCGTGTCCGCCCCCTCCACTCCGTCACTCCTACTCGCTTTCGCTAGGCTCCCAGCCATTCGTTCGCCTTCCACCCAACCACGTAAAAACACACAACCCCCCGGCACACGAACTCACCGCTGTCGAGAGCGCAAGTCTTCAACGGCTCTTCTCCCCCCCCCCACGCGCCAACGAAAGGGATACCTGAAAGGAAGAAAATTAATAAGGGCGCAAAGGTTACGAGGCCGGCATCGCACATCTTGTCGAATAGCCTCCGCCAGCGAAGCTTGTGTCAGGTCTGGATTCTCCGGCCTCCCAACGAACAGGCCCGTCAGAGACGCAAAACACCACGGCCCTGTGATTGGCGAAAGACGACGGCCTCGCTCGCTCCTCTATTTCGCTCCCCCCAAATAGTCGAGCCTCTCCCACGCAGCACCTGTACTACGGCCCAACTACGACCTTGACGCTGGTCAACGACGGGTACACGTGGACAGCTCCAGCACTCTTTCTCTCACAGGAGATCAGGATTTCGTTAAGAAGGATAACGTACTATTTGAAAATGAATTGAAATTAGCTAAATTAGAAGAAGTAACTCA
>JAXQGT010000292.1:0-13625 GCA_037040375.1 Basipetospora sp. M8501
TTTTTTTTACAGATGTAGTCCTTGATATATGCTCCAGTTCGAGACTCCCGCTCTCCCGCGACTGCCTTTCCTCGGGCCTCCGAGGATAGCATGAAGATGTCGTCCTCCGACGCCACTACGTCCGGCAAGCAGACGTCCAATTCCCCGCCAGCCGGTAATGCGACGGAATCCGGAACTCCTGCGCCTTCCGCCCCTTCAAATACATCTGCCTCCGGCACCCCAAGCACTTCCGGCCCTGGCCAGGTCAGCTTTAGAAGGTCGGTCTACGTGCAAGTTTTCTCTAAATGACGCGGCATGGACGGGTATTCAACCCAGCGGAATTGCAATGGCGAGCTGACTTGATCATGATTGAACAGGCAAAGAGCCTCAAGGGCATGCGAGGTGCGTGTGGAGGCACTGAGAGGTCACCTTGGAGTCGCGTTGAGCCCACTCTCCTAACGCTCTTCTACCACGCTTCGGTGGGGATAGAAGCAGATGTGGCCTAGCCTCAGCCTGACTCTCTTTGTCGTGTAATGTGCATTGCTGACTATTGCGCTTCTGATCATCTATAGACGTGTCATGCGAGAAAGGTACCGACCTCTTTTGCGCACCATTTCCGACATGCTTCCATACTTACCCAAGCCAATAGGTTCGGTGCGATGCCGCTAGCCTTGGTGTACCTTGCACCAACTGTGTAGCCTTCCAGATTGAGTGCCGCATTCCCGTCCCGAAGAGAAAGAAGGTGCAAAATGCTGCTTCCGCTAAAGAGGCAGACAGGTTGGTCACTTTGTTTTCCTGTTTCATATCAGACATCTGGCGTGTTTCTTGTCGCCTGTGCCGTTATGGCTTTCACATTAACATATCCTTGCTCGATGCAGTGACCGTGGCGACCGCGCTGACTCCAACGAGCTGTCCCCGCGCTCCCGTACCATGGCTACGAGTACAACGACTTTCGCCAGCCAGAGGACTACTGTTCCACCCACTGTATATCACACATCAGAAGGGACACCCTCCACTGTGGTTACAGAAGCCCAGGCCCGAAAAGAGCAAATCGACAACGGGACGTACGTAAACCTGGTCATGAAGCCGAAATTCACGAGAGCTCCCATCACGGAGGCGGGGAGAGTCGCTTATCTCGGAGAATCTTCGAATCTCACTCTCCTTGTTCATGACCGCCAAGGGTCGGCCGACGTTGTCCACTACCCTCTACCCGAAAATGTGAGAGGCTCCAGGGCCCGTCTCACAGAGCTTGATAACGTAGAAATCGAGATCTTACACCAGCGCGGGGCTTTCCTTCTCCCCCCTCGCGTCCTGTGCGACGAGTTGATCGACTCCTACTTCAAATGGGTGCACCCTATAGTTCCCGTTATCAACCGGACGCGTTTTATGCGGCAATACCGGGACCCCAAAAACCCTCCTTCTCTCCTACTCCTTCAAGCCGTACTGCTGGCAGGCTCGCGGGTTTGCAACAACCCCCAGCTCATGGATGCCAATGGCTCAACGACGCCGGCAGCTTATACGTTCTACAAGAGAGCAAAGGCACTTTACGATGCCAACTACGAGGATGACAGGGTGACGATTGTTCAGTCATTGCTCCTGCTTGGTTGGTATTGGGAGGGTCCGGAGGACGTTACAAAGAATGTCTTCTACTGGAGCAGGGTGGCCACGATCGTCGCGCAAGGCTCGGGAATGCACCGGAGCGTTGAGGATTCCCAGCTGAGCAAATCCGACAAGAGATTGTGGAAAAGAATATGGTGGACCCTGTTCACCCGCGACAGGTCGGTTGCCGTGGCCTTGGGCAGACCGGTCCACATCAGCCTGGATGATTCCGATGTCGAAATGCTCACGGAAGACGACTTCAACGAAGACGAGCCCGACAGACCTAGTGACTGCCCTCCGGACCCAATCCATGTGCAGTTCTTCCTCCAGTACGTGAAGCTCTGCGAAATTATGGGCCTCGTGTTGTCACAGCAGTATTCGGTAGCGTCAAAGGGGAGACCGAAGACGGCGATCGATCTAACGCACTCCGACATGGCACTCGCCGACTGGCTTCAGAATTGCCCGAAGTTGGTGTATTGGGAGATGCCCAGGCATCACTTTTGGTCGGCGCTCCTACATGCGAACTACTACACAACGCTTTGCCTACTCCATCGCGCGCACATGCCTCCGCACAGCTCAAGTCGCCCTTCGGTTGATTCTCCCTACCCTTCGAGAAACATTGCATTTCAAGCCGCAGCCATGATTACGTCCATTGTCGAAAACCTGTCAGCTCACGGGGAGCTGCGTTACTGCCCCGCATTCATCGTCTACAGCCTCTTCTCTGCCCTCATTATGCATGTCTACCAGATGAGGTCTCCTGTGCCGTCGATTCAACAGGTCACACAAGACAGGCTGCGTACTTGCATGAACGCGCTGAAAGATGTGTCTCGGGTTTGGCTGGTGGGGAAGATGGTATATTCCCTTTTCGAGGCCGTCCTTGGAAATAAAGGGATGGAGGAGAAGTTGCAGAAAGCTGCTGGGAAGAGGCATCGGAAAGCGCAGCAGAGCCTCGGCCAACTTGATCAACACAGTCGGATGGCCGAGGCAGCGAAACGCAAGTACAATGACATGGCAATGGATTTCACGGTAAACAGTGCGCCGACGCCGCAGGAGTCGTACGAGCGTTCGAGACCTCAGACGCCGAATCTCAAGAGCGAGTCAGCGCAAGGGCCGCCGAGTGCTATGCCGCCACCGCCACCGTCACCCAGCGCCGCACGACAGAACCCGGATGCCTTCATGGGAGGCACAGCGTCACGGCCACACACGCGGCCAACTACACCTTTTAACCCGTCATTCTCTGTTCCTGGGACTCCGCCAGACCTATACCTTGTGACCCGAAACTCGCCGAATCTGTCACAGGCCATATGGGAGAACTTTCAGCCTGACCAGTTGTTCCCGGACAGTAGTATCCTGCCCTTCCCGCAAACATCACCCACCCCTAGCCACCAAAATGTCGACCCAAATTTGGTTTCGCAGCTGCAGCCCGGTGTGGGAATGCAAGGAGGTCTGGGTAGCCACATGGGAGACAATGGCGACCAGTTTGTGCAACAACAGCAACATCATCAACAGCAACCGCAACCGCAGGATCCTGGTAAGCTCCCGATTCGTAAGAAACGCAACAGCTCAGATAATTAACCTACCGCACCTTGCGCCATAGGATTCAACACGGGACAACTGGGCAGCATGTGGCAGGGTAACTTTGATTCCGCGATGCAAGACGGCATGAGCCCTAGCGACAGCTGGAGTACGGGCTCCGGTCAGGGGCCGGCGATACCTACAGCACTGAACGTTGAAGACTGGTTAGTTGCAATATTAGATGACCCTGCCGGCAACAACTACTGACGACAAACCACTCGCTCTCTAGGTTCCAATTCTTCGGTCTGAATGGCGACACCAGCGGTCTCAACCTCGATATTCCGATGTCTTCGTGAGTATTAACACTGCGTCGAAGTTGTTTTCCCAGTCCCTTCCATGAGCGAAAAGTCGAGGAGTCTCACGCGGAGTTGTAATCCATTTTGTATCGGAAATGGGCATGGGTGCATTCACGGATTGGCATTGCTACGATGGTTCCTAGGAGTTGATGGGGCCGGGACAACCCGCTCAAGCTGGGTTGACTGGGTATGGTTGTAGGAATGGTCCTTCGTCTGGTCTCAAAACACGCAAAGATGCATGCTCAGGCGGGACGCGATGCGTTTCTACTGGTAATGAACAGGGCGAGGGTTATAAACGGGAATTTGGCCAGACAGTTTCGACGCAAGTGCTGCGTTGGGGTTGAAGAAGGTAGCCTGGGCTAGCAAGAAAATGTCGACTATGATACCTCTAGGTTCATGGTATTACCAAGTGTATTCTTAGTGTCGTATCTGATGTCAATGAGATAGGAACATGAAACTGTCAGATTCCATCAAAACATGATGAATTACATGTAATCGAGTCTGGGGACAGAGCCAGTGCTTCGCACTGTAATTGGCACATGCTCGAGTGGGGTTCCAGTCAACTGTGACGGGCCCTGTCGCTGCAGCCGGTCGGAGTGGCTGCGTCAACGTCGACGTTATAACGACTCTCTTGCTACCTACACTCCGCTGTATACCTTCTCCCACGCTCGTCCAATCCTTCCGATACGCTGTCCCCTATCCATGTTTCCCAAGAAACAACTCCCAATCCCGTCGCCGAACCTTCTCAGGTTAGGATCATTTACGACAGCGCCATCTTCAATGTCCACTTAAGCACTAGCACAGCCTCTCTATTAACCCCGACGCACTGATGCTTACGTATGTCAATTGCCTTTCCCACCCACTGCCACCAGGCAAGGTCCAGCAATACGAGTAGTCTGGGGAAAGAACACGGCATCATACCACACGGCTAGAGCCCACGAGACGACCAGCTTCGGAGAACCCATTTCACCCCATTATCTTCCAGAAGCGCTGTGTCCATCGCCCCTCCCGCTCCCCGCTCCCCGCTCCGTTCTCACATGGCCCCGTCGACCTTGGTATCCTCCACCCGCGACCCCGACGCGAGCTCCATCCGACCCCGCAACCGCCGTCTGATAAGCGTCGATGACTCCTCGCCTCCGTCCAGGGGGTCCTCTTCTGTCCGGGGCGACATTCACCTCGCCTCCGGATTTGGGTCTGCAACGCCGTCGCGAGATGTGAGCCCCTTCCCAAGAAACCGACTGGAACGGCCTGGCGAAGGCGCCTTGGGAGTTGGTAGTAGAAGAGGGAGGAGCCCTGCAACATCCGGATCTGGATTTCTAGAAGGGTCATGGATGGGCAGTTGGCCCTCGGTGCAGAACATCACCTCCGGGTGGTTTTCTGGCGGGCGCCCAACCCCGGATAGTCATGGGCGTAGCGCAGAAGCCAGAAATGTGCGGCGCTACGAGGAAGATAATGGGAAGGTACTTCGGCCCGTCGCGCAATCGCGGCCGAGTATACAGGACGTTGGCGCTGGCATCATGGCGGAGAGGGAGGCCGCGCTGAAGGCGGTGAGGATGGCGAGCGTGTTGGAGAGCCACGACGGCGTCAATGGCGGTCTTGACGTCGCCGGAAAGTTCAAGCTTAGGACGTCTGACGACTTTTCACGGCAGTCGACCGATGCGCCCGTCGCCACAGACGAGCTGGAGGACATGCTCGCCTACATACATCACGTTGTCCCAGCCGATACCTTTGCTGGGATAGTACTCAAGTACGGGTGCAAAGAGGAAGCGATCAAAAAGACAAACGGACTCTGGTCTAGAGATGCTGTTTCCACCCGCAGGTGGCTGGTCATTCCTGTGGATGCATGCGATGTCAAGGGTCGGCCATGCGCAGCACCGTCCGAAGCCGCGGGCGAGGTAGATCTTCTAGCCCCGACTCCTGAGGCCGAGTCTGACGATTACGGTTGGCGAGGCAGCTCGTCTACGTCACAGCAGAATGCTGATGATATCTTTGGACTGCGGACCAACGGCCAGGACACAGAAGATGTTCCAGCATCGGAGACCGAGGAGCACCCGTGGACTCATGTCCGGTGGGTATCTTTGGACAACTTCAAGGAACCAGTGGAGATTGGACGTGTATCGCGTAAAAAGATGGGCTACTTTCGGCCACGGAGGAAAAAGCGGAACCAGGATACTACTGCCCCCACGCTGTCTACGCCCCGCGAAAGTTCCGATATGCAAAGTACCGTTCCGGAGTCCGTAGACTTTCCCGACCAAGGGGCCCCGTCATCTCGCAGGCCCAGCGTGCTCAGCAACAAACCTCCTCTTGTCTCGGGAACTACCGTAGGGGCGTCAACACCAACTTCAGTTCGCAGTCGAGTCGGCAGCGTGGGGGCGGAAACACGACCCGCATGGATGCGGCGCCCGGGTGGCGTCGGTTCGCTGAGCCACAAGGTGCGGACGCCCGGGCCGGACAAGGATCCGCTGAATTCTTGGGCCAAGAAACACTTCCCTTCGCTCGTGGTCGACTCCCTGCCATCTATGTCGTTTGTCGGCGCTGAAACTGCGCGAATCGGCTTCTGGGAGGACGGGGGTGCCACCATCGCCGAGACCGCGCCAAAGGAAGGGCGAGACGTATCTTTTCTCGGTGGGCAGGGTACCGGACTTGATCGAGCGGCGGCAGCGGTAGAGATGTGGCTGCGGGGCGCTTTTGAGAGGAAAGATGGGGTTCCGGCACGAGCGCAGTGGGGTAGGAATGGCGAGGGCGACCTCATCGAACTGACGGATACCCAAAGCGACGACGGAGGACCATTTGCCGAGGCGAGGAGAGCAGATGTGGGCGGATTGAGCCCGGACCCTGTATTAAGTGAGGCTGGGCGTAGCCTCTCAGACGGGGCGGTGATGAACGGTAAGAGGAACGCTCCTTCTACGGCATCCTTGTCGAGCATACAGAGGAAAGACAAGAATAAGGGCGATTGATACGCCCTTCGACGGGAGCACAAATCAGATGGAGACGTAGAAGCTTTTGTATACACTTACTGCATACGTCTAGGGTGGTACTGGCTGGTCCTTTTTTTTTCCCGCCCGTCGCTTTTGTCTCTTTCGTTCCTGGGCTCATCAAAGGCGGGTGGACTGGCGTTACAATAAAAAGGGTCATTAGATTTTGTAAAGACGGATATGGCAAGATCGATATCACATATTGATGCGGAGTTAACTAATACTACGTATATCATCAGTGTATCACAACGCTGAATATCTGTATAAGGGCGATTAGGGTTGGTGGCTTATATTAGCTGTAAAGCACACTGCAGCCACAGTCAACATGTTCGCATGACATGCCCCTCGACTCTGTGCTGCTTCCGGATGTTCGCTTCAAAATAAGCATGTGTGATGTGCCTAGTATCGAGACCGAGCGCGAAGAGTGCGCACTGACCACTTTCGCGCATCTGCACCCCGTGCACATCATCGCCAATATCAAGCTTTTGACCATCAAACTACTCAGCCTCCAGGCCTCGCATTTCCAACAAATGCTAGTACTGTGGGTTAGGCGCCCTTCACGAGAGACACGTCTAAGGGGAAACATGATCCAGAGACACGCAAAAACCGCAATTCTTCCCTTCCCGCTGAGCGACAAGTCATAGAGTAGAAACGAACCTCTTCTCCCATCAGGGATCGAAACTCGACAGTACACCAGGCTCGGAACACAGTCCCCATCGCCCCAGCCTCCACTATCCTAGCGTGCCGCTCCGAGTCTTCTCGCCGATCTAGGCCCACGGGCCCGAAGGGCGTCTCTCAAGATGCCAATCTGCATTGAGTGTCGCCAGCCTGTCAAAACGCTGTGGACGGAGTATTCTGGCACTGGCGGTGGGGGGGGCGGGGGACACAATATTCGGTTAACAGTGTGTCGCAGCTGCGGCAACTTCTGTGACAAGTATGTCGAGCACGACTTTGTGGTCATCTTCATCGACCTGGTGCTCATCAAGCCACAGGTCAGTCTGCTGGGTGCTGAGGCATGACCCGTGGCTCCGGCTCCGGCCCTTGTGGCCAGGATTGGCAGGAACTGCGCTAATAGTTGGGAGACATGCTAGGTATACCGACATCTACTTTATAACACTCTCATGCACGAGGGTGACGAATTCGATGTGGGTTTTACTTCCAATTTCGCCTTCGGGCGGTACCTGCGGGAGACGGGGAATCGCCAAGACTAACAGTTATGGTTGATGCCAGCGGTCCATAATCCGACTCGGAGTTCTCCTCCTCCTATTCGATGTATACTTGACGTGGGCCCGAGTAGAAAAGCAAGCGCCTCTGACATCCACCGGCAATGCGATGGGCCTGGTCGCCGACCAGTCCATCGGCGTTCAATACTTGTTCTTCCGTAAGAGCGACCCTCTCACCTTTGACCCGTTGCTATCTTGCAACGGGTTGTTTACTCGTGTCGAGGCCCTAATCTAACAGGCCCTGTTTCTCCGACAGTCCTCTACTGCACGCTCTCGACGCTCGCCTTCCACATGACGATCCGCTTCCTGGCCTCTTCACGCCTATCCCCGCTGCCGCTCCTACATCTGCTCCCTCGCTACCCGCGGCCGAACTCCGTCTCCACGGCCCTCCTCGTATCCTCATCGACGAAACTCTTCCCCATCCTCATGGTAATATGGAAGTACGACGTGCCTGCTGCAGCGCGCTGTCTGGCCTGGGCCGTCGTCGTCAATAACGTGGAGGCGCTCAAAATCCTACTTGGCTGTGGTTACGGGACCGCGGCATTCCTCACGCTGGCGGGCGCCGTGGCCCGGTGGGTTGTGGGCGAGGCTGTGTTTTGGGCTGCCGGGGTCGAAGGCGGGATAGACTCAGGCGGCGAGTTAAGTACGGAGGTGGGCACCTTCTGGACGTATTTGAGGGAGTGGGCGGGGAGCTGGGGTTAGACGTAGAGTTCACAGCGAGGTGATGTTGGGGAGTCACCCTAGCATACCATCCGTCCCTTTTTTTTTTTTTTTTTTGGGGGGGGGGGGGGGTTTGTGTAGCATAGCGTTTCGGATCCTCGGCGTTCTTGACATAGTAGAAGGTATTACTGGATAATGGGCAAAGCGCTCCGCAACCAATGACGCACAAAGTTTAAGATAAGAAGAACAGATATATTACCCAAGTCCCTTCAGGGGATGCCATCCACTCCTAAGAGGGGATTATGAATGGGCCTTCGAACTCCGAGAACGCCGTACATGGATATGTGATCGAAATGCGTCAGCGCCGTACCACCCTAAGTATACAGATCGGCCGCATGGCGAAAATGGTTCTATCGTCGTCTGCCCAACCCCCAGACACAGGATTTCGTTTGCGGTAAAGAAACCGCCTTATTTCGGGGTAGAAGATGCTGTCTGGAGGATGTCCTAGAGCCATCAGGTACTCGTGTTGAGGGAAGGGCGACAACGTAAGGCTCCGGGGCGTCTCGAATCAGTTGTGTTCCGCGGCGCGCAAGTCTGATCTTCGAGGGGCGACGAGGGGGTGAAGCTGGGCAAGGTAGGTGACGGCCCACATAAGGTAGCAGCTCACGAGAGCGATTAGTAGCGAGGAGCGCCAGATACTATGATGAAGAATATACATGTTAGCATTCTACCTGTACCCTTCAGGCCAACGCAGGATAAAGCACCAAGACACGGGACGGGCCTCCCTCGTCGAGAGACGATTTCTTGTGAAGGGAGGGGGGGGGATTCTATCAAAGGCCAGAGTGCTTGCGAGGGATATGACAGGGCAGAGGTGGGTGGAACCGACAGCTGAGTCTCTTTGGGGAAGAAGCGCGGGACTAGGGTCCATGAGCCGAAGCAGGCTGCGGCCACGACGGCCAAGACGAATACAACGATAAGGCTGATGGAAGATGACTGTCAGTCTCGAAGAGGTTCTCGGAGGAGTTTGTGCGAACGGTAATAAAGCTTGTGGGCGAGGCAGGGACCGAGGGCTGCTTACAGGCCCATGTCTAACTGTTTCCTTTAGGTGCTTGATGCCGTCCAACAGTCTTTTCGCTGGAAATCTCCGTTGGGTAAGGGGCTTGGATGAGTGAGAAGCTCAGTTCGTTATCGTGGATGTCCAGGTTGGCGTACTAGTTGACTTTGAGCTAATAGCATGAACACCAGGCACACTGTGAATGAATGTATACGAGGAGGGTCAAAGCTGAGAGTATTATGTCATCGGTACTGCACAATCTTGCTTAGTCACAGTCTCGGATTTCGCAGCCCTTCACAGTGTTCCATGTTCCCATTTACGAGTAGGCAGTGTGTGGCCTGTCAGGTCAAAGGTATGCCTATATATCTGATAACGACACGGAGAGATGGCGAGTATGTTCGGGCTCTTTCCTTGATGCTAGTGCTCTCATATCATTTTCATGTACATAATATATATGATTGTTTTCTACGCCTGTCACGGACGTGTCTCGCCCGTAGTGCACTTAGCTGTTCTTGAACTGGAGCCCGGCTTCTTCCCTCACAGCACCATATATACCCGCAATATCACCTTTCTCACCTGCAACCTCCTTCACCACTTTCAAGTGCTCCTCAGCAATTTCCACGCCAGGGACTGCGACACCGACACTATCTGCTATAGCCTTGGCATGTCTCATGTCTTTCCTGGCCAGGTCGACGGCGAAGAGTGGCTCCTCCCTCTTGTAGTAGTCCCCGCTGAGCATCCTGTGCGCATAGGCGGTGTAAGGGCCTGGGAACACGGCCTCAACGAAGCCCAGCAGGGCGTCGGTGCCCAAGTCGGTCTTCTCGGCCAGCACCAGGCCTTTGGCGAGCTGCTCGACCATGTTAACGATGAAGGTATTTCCCAGGATCTTGAGGGTCGTGGCCTTTGCGTAGGGTTGGTCGGAGAGATTGATCTCGGCCTTGCCTGTCACGCCCTTGCAAAAGGGCCGGACGCGGTCGACGGCGTCGCGGGGACCAGCGAGAACACAAACCAGCTGGCCGGCGTCGGCCATGGCGGGGGCGCCGAAGACGGGGGCGGCGACGAACTGCGCGCCCTTTTCGATGACCCTCTTGGCCACCTCCTCGGTAGTGTCCGGGTGAATGGTGGAGCAGTCGACGAATAACTTGCCCCTGACGTCCACCTCGAGGGCGGCGTCAATGGTAGAGCGCACGGCAGCATCGTCGCCAACACAGGTGAAGATGATGTCAGTCTTCCCCACACCTTGAGGGATGGATTCCGCAATCTCGAGGGCCGCGGGCCGGAGCTTGGCGGCGAGGTCTTCGCAGCGCTTGCGGGTGCGATTATAGACGATCAGCGGTTCCGTCAGAGGACCCTTCTCTACGATGTTTGTAGTCATGCCCTTTCCGCATGTTAGCCGGCGCTACTCGGTTGAGTTGTGCAAGGTGGTGATAATAAGTATCCATGGTGGGCTGGTAGTAAATCATTAGTGGAGGTAATCGTGAGGCTCACTCTTCCCATGTTCCCCAGACCGACCCATAAAACTCTGGGCGTCATGGTCGGTCTCTGGTCGAGCTGTTCGGCTGGATGTGTTTGTCCGGAAACAACTCTCAGTGTCTCAATCTCAATCTTCAATTGTCTGGGGCATCTAACAAGGTACTAGTAGTGGTGTCTCCTACCCCGGATACGAGTGATACCAAGTAAGGGCGATTGGGTGAAATTGGAACGACTCGTACTCCGCGTTGCAACATGGTACCTATGTTTGAGATACTGAGTAAGCTGCCAGGGTCCTAGTGTAAGGTAGTGTGATTTTGTGGACGCTGACGTGCGCGATTCAACCAAGATTTCACCAATGCAGGTGCAGCGCCGGTGGTGTACGAGGAGGTTTGACCAGTACACACGAAGGTGCCTATCAATTTACAAAACATTTGAAGTTTACTCACTACACTCTACGGAGTAGTGATAATAATTTCAGCATTGATGGCCTCATCTACTCCGTACAGCAATAGAGGCGAAATACACTATGATTCGTACTCCGCATACCGAGTATAGTTTCGGGGGCGTATGCGCACACTGACTGCTCTGGAACATAGTTAGTGACAATACTATAAAAGATTGATCGCTTCACATCAAATGTGACTCTAGTGTTATAAGGCCCCCTAGTAGGTGGAGTTTAAGCCCGGGGACGCGACGAATATCTCCGTAGGAAGGACGAGCGGCTCTTCGGCTACCAAGCAACCGGTGACGTCGTCAAGGAGTCGGATTTATCGAGTACATATGCCATTAGTAGCGTAAACTCACGCTGTAAGTGACCGAGTATACGCACAAAAGTACTTGTTGTCGTACGCCGTGCTCCGTACATTGACTTCTTTATAGTCGCCTCAAGTTTGATCAAGGCTTAACCCCTAGTAATCAAGGATTCGTAAGAAGTATATGAGTGGACAATGCTGGCCATACATGTACAGTAGCCATGGAGATTGGTGGCGCCAAAAGCTGGGGAAGAGACTAATACAGGTGCACCCTGATAGGTGCGCAAGACACACTTCGCTTCCCCTCGTTCTTGCTTGCATTATTAAGGTGTGGTTCAGTGCTTTTATACTACACTTCTACACTACTCGTACACTGTACATGTAGGGTCTAATTACTCCAGATTACCGACTAGAGTACTGTACTCTAATGACCCCGGAACGTGGACCACGGACACGGCCCTTCATCCGCTAGCGATGCACCGGGAGCCCAAACCAGAATCGATCTGCTCGGGTCTGTGCGATAAGCACGAAAGCAAGATTGCTCTCACCGCAATGCAGCTGCGGCTTGCCGAGTAGGGCAGCGAACGCGAGACCGGGCACGGTTCCCTGAAGATGAGGTAGGTGGGAGGCGAGGGTAACAGGGCTGGTATTGTCAGCTCAAGGGTCTTCATCGGCTTCATGGGCTTCAACCGGACCAAATAAGGTAGGCCGGGGTGTTGGGAACTACTCTACGGAGTACACTACACTCCTCGTACTCCGGAAGCAGCAGTCTACTCCGGATTAGCCCCTAACGCTACGTGTATCTTTAGTGTACAAAATGCTGCTCATCGGTGCACGTTCCTCCACGAAAGTACACTTGACAGTCTCCATCCTGCTTTACGAGTAACACACCATCGCGCTCACTTAAGGACCAGGGATGGTTCGCGAGACCGAGCATCGTGGCTTTCTCTGAACCAGAGCTGTGTACGAGTCAAGTACAGAGTATACCGCCAAGCAAGGGGAGAGCAAGCCACCAACCTCACCTCTACCATCCATCCACCTCGGGCCCTACTACGTACGAGTCAGTAAAAGGGGCGGGAAAGCCGCCGCCTCCTTCTCGGGACTCCTCGTCCTGTAGCCTCGCCTCTACGCTCTCTCAAGACGAGATGACCCCGTCGACAGATCACAAGAAGAAGACTGCACTGCGTTTGGAAAGACGCAACGCCATTCACGGCCCGTGACAATGCCCAATCTGTCAGACTCCGATGCCACTTCGCCAGAGGGACTTGCCAACGATGATAGAGGTCCTCTGTTTGTTGTCATGTCGTGGATCTTGGTCGGCCTTGCCACCGTGTTTCTCTCCCTCCGCGTCTATTGCAAGTGCATCTCGCGAAAGCGCCTGTGGTGGGACGACTGGATTCTAATCGCCGGCTGGGTGAGTCCCCTCGCCCGTACATAGCATCTCCCGCTCCTTGTCTTGGCCATGGCGTATAGCATGTTTGGTTGCTGACCCCAGCTTTGTTCGCCCGCCGAAACCTAGGCCACTATCGTTGCCGGCAACGCCCTAACCACCGTCCTAGTCAAGGACTACAAGCTGGGTCGCCACATCTGGGACCTCGAGATTGATGACCCCGTCAGGTTCACACTCATACTCAGCAGTCGCGCCACAATCACCATAACGGCAATCACCTGGACCAAGACCGCCTTCGCCGTGACACTGCTGCGCCTCCTCCCAAAAGGTCTCCGCCTGAGCTTCGTTTGGTTCCTCATCATATCCCTCAGCATCACCATGGGTTTCAGCGCCGCTGTGCCGTGGATCCAGTGCACGCCGCTCGCGAAGGGGTGGATCGGTGATCTCCCTGGGAAGTGCTGGGCGCCCGGCGTTGGGGTGAAAATATGGATTGCTACGGGCGGTTTGTCAATCCCCCTTCCCCCCCAAACATACACATGCACACACATACACACAAAATACACAACAGAGACGAGACTGAATGCTCGTTTTATCTTATTTTTCTTATTCCAGAATTAGACTAACTCTGGTGTGTCTGTCTTAGCACACT
>JAXQGT010000293.1:0-13673 GCA_037040375.1 Basipetospora sp. M8501
GCGCAGACTCGAGACTAACTAATTCGCCAGGTCGATTTTCCTAACATGGACTTCGCAAATCCGCTCACGTCCGGCGATGTCCTTACTGATTTCGACTTTGATGCCTTCCTGCACGACGGAGAAGGCGATAATGGCACCTTCGACTTTAGCACTGGTTATGCCGGCATGGAAGGTACTGGCGAAATCGGTGCTGAATGATTGCAGCCAAAGTGCCACATTTCTCGGCGCTATCTCCCTCTTTCCTTCTTACCGTCATAAAACTTCCATCTCACTGGCATGATACAAGGAGCATTGGCTCGTTGGACTGCTGATCGGAAGTGTGTCTTCAATGGTGTCCCTCGCATATCTTTTAAGGCCGGGTTTTACAAGTCGTTCCGTTTGCTGTCTGGTATTTAACTCCGCCCTGATTTATTTCCATACCCAAACCCTTTCATCAATGGTTCTCGGTTCTCGGTCTTGGTTTTGGTCTGCAACTTCTTTGGGGATTCCTCAGTTGATCGTTTCATTCCTGTTTTTCTTTGACGCCTTGTCCATGATGCGGTGGTCTTTGCAGTTGTTTCCCTATCGGCCTGTCCCGATCATTCGACAAGCACATGGCTGCAGTCGTACCCTGTTCTCAACTGGTGGCTCTACAGCAACTTTCCAGCTGGGATCAATCTGCTCCCGTTGTTCTTGGCCGCCAACGAGTGGACTTTGTCCGAGCCGGGCTGACTGATTACTGCTTCGGAGTATGGCATCCCAGGATTGGTGTCGAAGTTCAGGTGGAGTTTGACGGTGTGGGTTGCTAATACAGGATCGTGTTCAAATTCTTCACCCTGTCTCCCTTTACTCGTCGTATCATGTTTTATGTTTATGGGTTTCTACCATCTCAGTTCTGGCGACGATATGTGATATGAGGGATTATCCTGGTACCGCAGCAATCACTTGTACTTATTAAATTGGAGTTGTCAAAGAGCTATGTGTAATTCATCGAGGTACCGTTCATACCATCCTATCAAATTATAGCGTAGATCTGCTGCTTTTCCCATGTTGCTCGTGAGGGGTTTACTTCGTCCAGCCTCGACAACCTTGGCTTCAACGTTCCTTGTGGTTGGCCCATATCTCGGGCTAGATCCGTAAACCCGGATTGTGACACGATAGTAATAGAACCAGCCATGCGGAGGAATTGTCGATTAAGGATGAAGCAAATATCCTTCGACACATCAACTTACCAGAAAGCCTGTTACACGGTGGCTTCGCGGATCCTGCGATGGGGTTGATCCCTACACCGGTGCTGTAACCCTGGGTCTCTGACCTCCAAAGTGGGTTGGCTGGATAGAGCTCTGACAAACAGCCTGCTGTCGGGCTCCCAACAGTCCAGGGCAGTAGGCGTGTAGTTATGGCCCTCCCACCCACTCAAGGTCCAACACTCCAGGAGGTGCCTAAGTACCCTTGAATCTCCAACGATACAAGGCAGTTGGCGCTGGAGAGAAGACTTGGTTGGGGGGGAGAGGACCTTACCAAGCCTGGCTTGCTGGTTGGGGGACATAGTCATTCTGCTTCCGAAAGCGCGTAGACTAACACTCTAATATCTCAGATGATTCCGCCAAGCCTTTCGCCAATGGTTATCAAGGTATTCTCGTAGATACGGTCGACGTCGGTACTCGTGCCCTGCTCAGCCTGGCGCGTATCATCCACGTCTTCTCCAGCGGCATCAATATCATCATCAAAGTCACCATCACTATCGTCCTTGTCGGGGTTTCCTTCGCCAAGGAGCTTGAACATCAGAGCGCGTGTATTTTCAACCGTACTCCGGCACCGCACAAGGTCAGTCGTAGTCATGGCACCTGCGAGACCGCCGTCGAACCCGGGAAGAGACTCCCTCGAGACGAAGTCTCTGCCAACGACAAGACTAGCAAAGCAGTGGTCCAGTTTGTGAAGTAGACGCAATGTCGCGGAGGGCTCTGGGGGGAAGGAAGGCGCATATTCGGTGATTTCACTCGCGATACGCAGTAGGATTTGAACTTGGAGACTCGCTAAAGATACGGATGGGTGTCAGTTAGATGGGGATGGGCTGGGCACAATCGTGTCTAGAAGCGCCCCCCTGCGTACGAGGAAGACTTACGGGTGCCAGACAGCCAGAGTACGTTTATGACAGCGTCTAGGTCAGCGCAAAGCTCGGCGAAGTTTTGATACCCGATCACGTCGTCGCCCGACTCGGCCGCGCCAAACTTCTTGACATAGCGACGGGCGACCTGCATAAGTTTGGCCGAGGCGTAGTTGCGGACCATGTCCTCTTTCTGTGAGCCGGGTCGAAGCGCACGGCTCCTCGGATGCGGAAGCTCGGTGAGGAAAGTGCTTGTTTGACTATCCAAATGTGAAAGAGAGGGCGCCGGCGATTGGACACTGGTTGGGGTTGGCGGCAGGAAACCGCCTGGGTTCCTGGGTGGTTCGTCGTGGGACTCCGCCATGGCTAGTACAAAGAAGAGGCTAAGAAGATACAGCGCAGCACAGCATGTACTGAGTGAGGTCGTCCCGAGACATGTATGGTAAGGTTGTAGCAGTCCTTGCAGAGGGTAACAACGATAAGCGGATGGTGTCGGTGGGGGATCAACGGGGACAGCCCAGCTAGAAGCTATCCCTCAGCTGGATTGATACGGTCAACCTCGTGAGTTGCGACATGTGAAGTCATAGACAGGGAGCGATACAGTGCAGTATGCATATATAGAGGCTCATCTCTCTTGTAGAGATTTGTGGTTGTGGATACTTGCATATGAAAATATCTTATACTGCATGTATCGGTGTTTCCTCCCTTTGTGAGTGATCGCCCAGGAGCTCATACTATCTGTTCGAAGCCTTGGTATTTTTATCCATCATTCAAATTTCATCACCAGTCGTGTCGACCTCCATTCACGTCAAGACCTGCTTAACCCACCGTTCACTCACCGTTCACCCAGCTCGCATCGCCTACAATGCCGCCCAAACAACAGCGAGTTGTTGTAGAACGTTCCTACTCTTCTTCTCCACAAGCGAAGGGTATCCTCAGCAGCACATACAATACCCTGACCTCGTCAGACAACGCCGCCGTTGTTCGAAGCGTCCTCACTTTTGGGGTAAGCCCTTTTGATAGTGGCAGGAGTGTTTACAATTCACCCGAATTCTTTCTGACTTCGGAAACCAGGTAGCTGTTACCGTTCTGTCGAGCTCGTGGGCTGAGATCTTGCTCGCCTTGTAAGTTCGCCTCGCCTCTTGTGTTATACCGAGTTGTGGAGATGACTGACTATTGCTAGACAATAAACCCACGCTACGAAGCGCCGCCTACTGCTGCGACCGAGTTTCTTACGTGTACGATAATGATGGGGTTCGCTGTATGAATAAGAGCCATGTGCATATATATCTTCGGCGCAGATGGAGAGGCATCGAGCTGAATACTGGATGACCTTCGACATGTGATGTCCCCCGCGCAATATCTCTGCCCTGGGAGTAGAGACTAGAGCTCTAATCCCTTGTGCTTATCTTGGCCGCCATCCACTCCAATCCATCGCGATTATCAGCTCATCCATGCTCTTGCACGGTGATTATGAAGCAGACCGCCAACCGACATGGCCACCGTTTAGATTCCATGAAGCCGGTGGGACTACACCGCCGTCTTGCGATATCTGACCAAACCACAGGCTCTTCCCGTGAGATACGAAGAGCCTTGCTCTGGGTTTCCTCGATTTTTTGTGAGAAGTTAGATGTTACAGTTGCGTTCCTCGTAATATTGGCCGGCTGTCCCATCAGGTTCTAGGTCTCGTCAGTATGTCACTAATCATAATGGGCGTCTTCGTCAAGTCTTTTATGGCTTGTCTGAAATATCCGTCCATATCTCCTTGTCGCTGCTGTCTAGAATTCGTGGTTAGTGCACTGCTACAGTGACCCAGGCACACTTGACGATCGGCATCGGGGGGCGCTTACAACAACAGCTTCGGCCGTCAAACGCAGCATGAAAGGGCATATCAGCGGTTTCCAGCGCGGCAATCTGTCATTCACCGTGGCCCATGGGCCATGGAGGAACTTGTAGCAGCCGCCCGGGCGTCTACTCGGAAACACTGAAGCTTCTCCACCCAATGACATGGTTGGTTGTGGTCGCTGTCAAAGAACAATACTAATGCTCCCCACCCGCGGCGCAGGAACAATATCAAGACACAGCCATTTGAATCGTCACCAGCATCGACATTCACCAACATTGAAGGGGGAGTCGGATGCCTGGCCTACCTTGAGAATTCTGAATGTCTGCAGTTAAACATTATCCCTCTCGCGATGACATGAAACCGGTGATATTGTACGCGCTCGCCGTCTAGCACACTTTATAATGATCCTTCCACCGCCCATGAAGATGTCCTTAGATATATGTCTTGGACCAGCGGTGTTTCCGATCATATCCTCTACGACTGTTCTCTCCTAGTTTAGCCTCGAGATCTTGATCTGCCGGGTCCAGTGCTACTTGGAACATTTTATCTCTATTGACGACAACCGATTATTCCGAGGAACGAAACGCTGGTCTCACTCACCCTCACAACCGGGCCTTGTGGCAACCGATTCACCTCCGCGACCGACAGTGGCAAGCCATCCCGTCTTGGTCTTGAGGTTACGCGCGTGAGTCCCAAGTCGCCAAGTTGTCCGCTTATCCAGACCCAGCAAGGCTTCCGGCAATCATGGAAGGGTTCGATCCGCTCAATCAACCGTTCAACATCACGCTCCGTGATGGCAAGACACAACTGGAGCTCTGGACATCGGCCATCGATGACTTGCACGATGAGTCGCTCAGCATCTGCATAAACTATGGCAGCCAGATTGGAGCATCCTTCTTAATGCTTGTGGTGGTCGTCGCCATGAACCCTTACTTCAAGCTCGTCAAGAAGTACACCGCACTCCAGACTGCGGCTCTCGTGGCAAACACCATTCGAATGACTCTTTTGGCGCTGTACTTCCCCTCCCCTTGGAACAAGCTCTATTCCTTCTGGGCTCACGACTTCTCCACCGTGCCGCTCCGCGATTACCAGATTAGCATCACCGCCGGTGTGTTCTCTTTAATCGTGGTCATCCTTATGGAAATGGCTCTCATGATGCAGGCTTGGACAATGGTCAGCCTGTGGCCCGGTATATGGAAGTGGGTCACGTCGCTCTTCTCCATCCTCTTGTGCCTCGTCACTGTGGGCTTCCGGTTTGCCTTTTGCGTCCTCCAGAGCGAGCTGTTCTTCTCGGCCAAACAGCAGTTCTCAATACTCTGGGTGAGCCGGGCGAGCATCACGCTTGGCGCAGTCTCCATCTTCTGGTTCTGCGCACTCTTCAATGTGCCTTTATTCAAGCACCTTATCAAGAATCGAGGCATCATTCCGAGTCCCTCGCGAATCAGCCCAATGGAGGCCCTCATTATGACCAATGGTCTCCTCATGGTCGTACCGGGTGAGATCCCTCGTCTTCCTTTTGCGGCTGCTATGATAGAGTCTCCGTCTAACCCGCTGATCTGTTCCGCTATAGTGATATTCGCCAGTTTGGAATGGTCTACCTTGAAGAACTTCGAAGCCGCGTCGCTGACGTACACCTCCGTTGTTATCGTCCTCCCCCTCGGCACAATGGTCGCCCACCGACTAACAAGGCACGGCGCTGTCGGCTCCTACTACAGCTCCCGCCAGACAAATGCCACCCCGCGCTACGACCGTTATCAGAAGTCGAGCCAAGGTGAATCCAGCTTAAGCGGCACCAGGTCGGGCACCCAGGCGCAAATCACTGCACAGGTCAACGCTCGCAGCAGTACGAAGGACCAGGCGAATCATGTCGATGTGGAGCTTGCTGATATTGATCACGATGTGGATGTGGGAGGGCATGTGAGGGTCGACAGAGAAATTGCTCAGACAGTCGAGCGTCTGGCTCCTTCAGGCGAAGGGGTGGAGCTGGGTGAGCGGTCGACAGTCTAATAACGCGGTTCGGGCAGCAGTGAAAGATACGGGGAAGATGGCTATCGGAAATTGCGTCACGATGTACTTCCAGGTACAGCCGGGAGGATATTCCTGTGTATTGCTTGGTTTTTTCTTTTCTTTTCTCATGATACTCTATGCATTTCATGGCTGGCTAGCTAGCTCAGAGCGGGATGTACCAGACAGGATTGGGCCTTGAAAGGTAATAGTAATAAGGAGATGAGACCTCCAACTCCGAACAGTGAAGGCGCCGGTGCAAGTGGTTGTGCAATTGCCAGACCGACGGCCAGTCTGAGGCCGTGGGTATCCAGACCTCGGGGGTTCGCCTGGCATCGGCCTAGCAAGACTCCGGCTAGAAGCGGCTCCGCCAACAATCCCTTCCAAGCGTGGCGCCAATGCGGGACCTCGTCATCACCGTCTCACAAAATCATTGCAAGCGACCAGGTTCACAACGTGTATCAGTTAGCACTGGAACAGCGGAGTGTGTAATGCATGGATGGTGATCGCATGACGGAGACCTGCAAGGTTGTACTCGGCTAGAACCCGACTACTGGCTAGCCCGGATTGTAGTCCGCAGAGATAGGGCGCTCCAAACAGGGCACGATAACCTCGAGTCAAAGTGCAAGGCCCATGCCACGACCGATTTTTTTCACGAGTGCCTTCTTTAAGTACCATTCGCGTGCTAGGCTTCGAATGGTTTTCGCGAAAACGGTAGGGGAGACGCGACCACGCTCGACCGCGCGGCCAAGCATGAAGATGGCATCCCCAAGGGCTCGCTCCTCAGCCACCAGAGTATAGAGCTGGTTCGCAACAACAGTTGGGGCAACTAATAACTGGTCAATGTCTGGCTCCTGATGCTTCTTCGAGTCCTCCAAGACAACATCGGCCCTGTGGAGGGCGTCACGCAGTATCTGCGCATTGGAGCCAAGGAGGGCGGACACATGCCCAAGACTGGCTCTTTCAGCATTTAGTCTTTCCAACGCACCGGCCATGGCGGAGCGCTGGGCCCGGAGGCCCGCTATGCAAGAATTGTTCCTATGGCGAGCCTGCTCACGGTATGTATACAATGCCCTACCCAATTGGCGTAAAAGGGCGTCCTTCTCAGGATTTGGGGGAATGGGTGGAGGCGGCAAGTTAGATGGCGGTGACAAGTCCGTTTTCAACGGCTCATCCAACAGATCTGGAGGTGGGGCACGGCGCAGAGGCGGTTTAGGTTGCGGTGGCTCCTGTTGAAGTCGGACAGGGGTTTGCGACTGCCATTGCAAAGACGGCGACATCGTGGAAGAGTGCGGAAGTTGCGAAGTACGGTGAGGTGGCAGCTCTTGTAGGGATCGATCGTAGGAGCTCGAGGGGGCATAGTGGGGTTGAGTAAGGTGATTAGGCTGGACTGTTTGTTGTACAGGCGGTGGTGGGAGTGGGGGGGCAGTCTCGTAGCGAGACAACCGCTTGTGCGGGCCTCCATCCGCCGGGAAAGGATGGTTGGTGTGCCCCTCGGCACTGCGGTGCGGCACTCGCGGCGGAACCGGCGGGGTGGTAGGGAGGGTGGACGAAGCCTCCGCTGCTGGCGCCGGAGAGGTCGCAGACTGGGTTGTCAGTGGCGCCTTGGGCGGCGGGGGAGGGGCCTGAGATGAGCGTTCAGTGAGAGCTGGCGACGGGTAAGAATGAGCTCCCGCATCGCCCAGCGAACTGCGACCGGACGCGTGGGAGACTGCCGGCGATGCGTGCCTCGGCGCCTGACCAGGGGGCAGCGGGTGCTGTGACTTTGGAGGTGGCCTCGCAATGACTGGTGGCTCCTTTGTGAACACATCCGTGAGGATGGCCAGAAAATCCACTAGGGTGGATTTCTGACCGGCGGTTAGTTTGGGTCCAGGACAGCTCGTGTCGGGTGGGATATTGAGACTTACATCCCAGAAGTTGGGCCAGGCGGCAAGATACGGGTGATAGATTTGGCCCTGAGGGTCAACATGTTGACTGGGTCGAACATACATGTTGTCCGTCGGAGTGACGTAGATCAAGGGTGCATCTTTCGGGTAGGCGTAGGGAACCCAAACGGATATGGGGAAGCGGTAGGTTGCGCCGCGGAAAGCGACTGGCAGAGTCCCCGAGAGATGAAGCAGAAGTGCAGATGCGCCGTTGTCGAAGGCTGTGGTCCACCAAGGGTCAGACTACGATGACGGGTAGGCAACATGGGCATGATTAGTTGATTCAGAACATACTATGAACGTCGGTCCGGGGGGAAAGAGTGGGATATAGAGAGAGGACTTGGGCAACGTCGTTGTAAGTTCGGTTTACGTCGTGATACTCCTATCTCGAGAGAGAAGGCCATCTCCAGTTAGCTTATGACCGCGGGGCAAGATATCAGGAGCGTGAATTCGAGGAGGGATAAACGGGCATCATTACACTAGTGAGAACACTGTACAACCAGTTCAGCACATGCTGAGGGACAGGCATGGTTGAAGTTGAGAGCCGGCCCGGAGGGCAGGTGTTGTTCCTGGACTTGGCCAGATGGAACTGGCGAACAATGGGTCGATGGCTCAACTTGAATCAGTGTCCTCCATCAGCGTAGGAGTTCAATGTTCCCGCGTCATCGTCATCACCCTAATGGTGAGTAGTTTAGAGCATTGTGCACAGACCATCAGCATATGTAGAGAATTTGGATGACATAATCAAAGCCTATGTCACATGCCCCGTGCCCGTGGCGTCCCAGCACGCACCCAATTGCACAGTGTACCTCTCAGTACCTAGAATCTCGTACACTACAGCAGTGTAAAAGTACGCTGTACGAAGCGCATCACACTGCACCATCCAGGTACCCGCAGCCATCAACGAACCACACTCGGGCTAATGCTAGAATTAGACCCCGCGTCCCAGTCCGACAGTCGGAGGGCGTGGAGAAGATTCCGCCATTCGGTCTTCCCGGTAATAACCTAGCGCGGCCTTTTTCTGTTGGCAACCTCCTCTTTCCGCGTGGCGACAACAGTTCCGTACCCTGGCGTCTCGTTTTAGAGTTGCTCCATTCCCCTAGTCCCTCCGACTAGAACATGTCGCATTCCGTTTCTCCTTTGCCGCCTCGCGGCCGGGGCGACTACAAACTTGTAGAATGACCGAAGCGCAATGGCGTTGATAAATTGACCTGCCTTCGCTTTAGCCCACCCTCCAGTGTCCCTTCTTGTGTTGTCTCTCATCCTCCTCGTAACTCCAAAAAGTCCAGTCGTCTTCCCGAACCAAATTCCACCCTCCACTTAACCTCCCTTCTCCAGTTACGGTTAAAGAAACGAACCTTTCTTCCCGTCGCATATCCTGCTGCCCGCCGCTTCCGACCGAAATCCTACTTCGACCATTGCGCCACGCCACTTCCTGTTTCTATCCCAAGCCAAGGCGCGGGTCAAAACGGGACCAAAACCTACGTTCTAGCCCCTCCACCCCACCGTCGCAGTTCACTCTTTTTCCCCCTCGGCCACCACCACCGCTCGTTCTTTCGTCCGACCGTTTGCGAACGCAAGATTCGGAAACTTCGGCCGCAACCGAGGAATTCGCACCGTCGCCGCCATGCTCCCAGATATCCCTGTACTGAGCGACTATGGGGTGTCGCCCACAACCGGCTTTTTGCCCGACGTGCTACCTCTTTCAAGGCTTCCCGACCCATACTATCACAAGTGGGAGGTTATCGTGGCCGACCTGCAAGCGTTGATCCTGAGTCGGCGGATCCGCCCAGTCGTCGACCAGCTACCCATCTTGTCCACAGTAGGCTTGGAGCATGACTCGGAATGGCGAAGGGCATACTCACTGTTATGCTTCATGGCCCATGCCTACATATGGGGTGGAGACACCCCTTCTGATCGTCTCCCCGCCGCCATATCAGTGCCCCTTTTGCAGGTTTCCGAACGACTCAACCTGCCGCCTGTCGCGACCTACGCCGCCCTATGCTTGTGGAACTTCAGGCCCATCTTCCCCGATGAGCCCATCGATGACTTGGAGAACCTTGCAACACTGATTACATTTACCGGCTCATTGGACGAGTCATGGTTTTACCTGGTGTCTGTTGCCATCGAGGCTCGCGGGGCGCCTATTCTCCCCATCATGATGTCAGCTATTGGCGCCGCCAGATCTGGCGATGCGAAGAGGGTGACTGCGTGCCTGCGGTCCTTTGCCGAACGGCTCACTGATCTTACAGCCATCCTTCAACGAATCCACGAGAATTGCGATCCTTCCATCTTCTACCACAGAATCCGCCCCTTCCTTGCCGGTAGCAAGAACATGGCCGAGGCAGGTCTGCCTCATGGCGTAATGTATGAGGATGCCGAAGGTAACACCGAGTATCGATGTTACAGCGGCGGAAGCAATGCCCAGAGCAGCTTAATCCAGTTCTTCGACGTTATTCTGGGCATTGAGCACCGGCCTACTGGTCAGAAGCGCTCCTCAGACTCTGCCAAGGAGCAGCCTAGCCGGGGCTCGCAGCATAATTTCATTGCTGAGATGCGAGACTACATGCCCAGGGAACACGCTCGGTTCCTCGCCGATGTCGAGAACGTCGCCAACATTCGAGCGTTCGTTGGGTCACACACTGAAGACCGTGACTTATGCCTCGCCTATGACGCATGTCTGGCCATGCTGAGTGCTTTCAGGGATGCACACATTGCGGTGGTGACCAGATATATCGTGCTAAAGGCGAGAGAGGCACGTGCAAGGAGCAGGTCGCGGAGCCCAAAGGCTGTGCGCCAGCGCCTGAATCTCGCCACTGTCTCATCTGGCAATCGGGAGCAGAGGAGCCCTCGAGATGCGCCAGAGGCCCAGAAAGCCTCCAATCTGACCGGTACCGGCGGCACAGCCTTGCTTCCTTTTTTGAAACAAGCCCGCGACGAAACAGGCGAACCTGCCATCGAGGAATGGACACGGCTTTTTATGAGCAGGAAGCTGAAGAAGGTGGAAGAAGATACACGGGAGGAGGAGACTCGACAGGTAAATGGTCCGCCATTACCGGATGTGGTCGACGTCGGCATCAATGGGCTAGCTGGGTCATGGGCAGTTGATGAGGAAGTTGGCGGCATTTGCAACTATTAATTCTTCCGCGGGACGGAATTAGTATGGGGGCAGCAAGCCAGCCTCCATTTCCATAGCTTGATACATTCCGGCAGGAGCGTGGCGTCCTGCTATGCGGCCTTCTACGTTTGCTACGGTCGTAATTCATGCATGTTTTTATCGATGTCATGGTCGTCGACAACCAGCCGGTGACCTCCAGCACCTCCTGGTCAATCAGAGGGATGGATATGTGCAAGGTAGCCATGCTGTTCGGACAGTATCGCCTGTCTACACCTTGAGCCGCCCATAACGTACGAGTCTCCTGGCCCGGCCACAGTGACGATGGGCTGTGAGACCACCGGCCGCTGCATACAAAAGAGACTGCCCTACTGTTTGCTTGCATGTCGAAACCTCCTGCTCGCGGCCACAGCAAGTATATAAGTACAATTGCCCGGCGTGGGCTTCAGGGCACTTGGAGAGAGCACAAGCACGAGAAGCTTGGCAGCGGAGAAATGGGTCGCGTGATATTTCATCAATGACTCCACGTCGAAATAGTCTCGCCATACGACCCGGGACTGCCTGGTGACGGCGCGCGGGCGGAACACAACACGATCAGCGTAAGACGTCTTTGAATTAAACGAGGTGCACTTTATGTATCATTCCCTGTCGGGTTTGCCTGAGCCTCCCAAGCAGCATAAGCTCTTGGTGCGCCTAGAGCCGCCAGGGCTTTCAGCAGGGGAGTACATGATCTTGCTCCGTAAACTTAACCCGCTTTCTTCAATATACCCATCAGAGGATGCCAGCCTTACCCAAGATTGGCGAGTGGACTCACGTCCCCTGGCGCGCGGGTTGACGAGACATTCACGTCTCGTAGACTGCACCTGTGCCTGGCCCTGCCAGTAACTCTGCGCCGCAGGGTCTGCGGCCGAGTAGAGGAACGTTTGGATTTGAACCGAAAGCCAGTATAGCCCCTCTCAGGTAGGATAGTACCATCCGTAGGCTCTCGGTGAACCCTTGAGAAGCGGAAATCAGGCACATTCAACTGAGCCTTGATCTACTTCCGTCGAGAGACTCGAATCTTGTTGCCGTGCCTTTTTGGAAGGGCAGGGTTGCGGGCACCTGCTCGGCCAGCTAATCAGATAACTGGGTAAACGACAGAGTCACGAAAATGAGCGAAAGGACAGAATGGAACTTACCCACCCGAACGGGGCCGCGTGGAGGGTGTGCGCTCATTCCTTGTCGTCGCCCGGACGCTCAGCGGCGCCTCATTCGGGCTGTGACCATCTGGCTGCCCGAGCCCGCCATCTAGGGAGGAAACTTGACAAATAGTGCTGGTGGGCAGGTTGTCGACAGGGTATTTCATGTCATAACCCACTCCGTTCCGCGTTTGATAAACTTTTCGATAAGGATACTCAAATCCGACAAGACGAAGCGGCAGATATAGAATGAGAAGAACTCGGCAGCATGCCTTGTGCAAAGTTCCAAGCCAACCTGGGTCTTGTCCGCATGACGCAGTCCAGGATCCTCCACCTGTCGCGCAATCTGGTCTATTCATGAACCGGCGTGTTATCACTCCATGTCCTGTTTGTTCATTTCCGTAGATGAAGAGCGGGGTCCTCCCGGTTCACTTACCAACGGTTTGGGCAGCATCGAACAGCCTGGCAAGCGACTCCATATATCCTGCGTGAGGCCCGGAGAATCGAGCCTCGCTCAGCGCACGTTTGGGGGGCCGACTGGTCGGGTTTACCGTCATAGGGAGCGATTCCAGCACGGGCGAGTCCAGGCCGTTGTCTGTGATTTTACTACTGTAAGTTCCCGAGAGCCCAGCCGAGGAGTTCTTGGACTTAAGTCGACGCCACGAGAATGGTGCCGACGGCTTGCTAGAAAAGCTGTTGGACTTTGGCGGGTTGGAGAGCGTCGTCTCTGAGTCAGCCCCAGATACTTCCTTGAACATTTGACCAGTGTTTTGCACTCCGACCTCATTCCCAAGTTTGCGGACAAGATTGGTGGTCAGTTGATCAAGCACTCCTTCCAAGGCCTGCATCTCCTCAAGAACGGCGTCCGCATCACAGTTGTCCACCTGGGCCAATTTGAGCAACGCTGCTGTCAGCAAGTCGCACGTCGCAATCTTGTCTTCCACATTGCGAAGTTTGACTCCCTTAACCTTCCACACATCCTGCGGGACAAAGACACGGCTGCTGATATAGCCACCTCTGGAATGAGCAAGAGTTTGGTATAGACATCTCATAAGCCAGAAGGGCCTCAGCATGAAATCGTTCGGACATGGCTCAAGGGCCACCGGAGAATCTCCCCACGGTAGATCTGGCGAGTTAGGCCCTACTTTGTCCTGTAGACCACCGTCAAATAGATATAGACTCTCGGCAGGGTCAGTCGACATAGGTTCATCAAATGTTGATGCCAGCGGAGTAGAGGTTGTTGAGAAGGTCGGTAGCCTGCTAGTTGAGCTGAAGGGGTTGCTCGAAGGTGTGCCCGGGGACGGATCGGATACTTCATCAAGGTTGGACAATGAAAGATTTCGGCTCCTTGCACTCCGGAGGCTCGAAGAAGAGTAGTTCTTGACTAACAGAGAGCGAGCCAAGGGCGAGACAGGAGAGCCGAAGGAATCGACTCCTTCATACATGCTTCCTTAGAAGCTTCCTGTGAACTTGCTCAAAAGGACGGTACTTACCAAAGTTTCATCGGTTCTCCATCTTC
>JAXQGT010000294.1:0-13307 GCA_037040375.1 Basipetospora sp. M8501
AGGATTGGGTGTGGGGGAGGAGGGGGGGGAGAGGGACCGCAAAATGGGTGTGGGTTGTGTTGCTTTCCCAAGTTGAAGCTGCACTGCACGTATTGGGAAGTAGTCAGATGGGCATGGAGGACAAGGTGTGGGGTAATGGACTCTGGAAGGAGTTTCGAGAAGCCATATCGAGTCAAGCCCTGCGACGGGGGTGTGTGTGGAGGGATCATTGATCGATTTGGATTCGTTTTATTCGGAGGCGCCGTTTTAGCTTCAATTTCACTAGTATTTGATGTCGTCAGCTCGACGTGGTCTCCTAGTCGTGTTTATTCTCCTTGTTCAGTCGAACAGGTTTAGTGCCGTGCGGGAAGCTTTCTCTCTCCAGTTCCCCGTCTCAGAACTCTAGAAAGAGAACACCCATAACGGTGAATTCGAAATTCGAAAATGTCTGTGTGTCATGCAGGCCATCAAGTACCCGTTAGTCTCATCACATATCACATCTATCTTGCCTCTTCTATTTTTCGAAGGGAAGGGGAAGGGTCCGAGAGTTCGCGTTGGCGTGCGCAAGAGGCGGGGACAGACTAATTTAGTGCCGCCATGTTGTAGAGGGCGGGCTAGGGATAGTTGTACACTGCACTAGTGCATGCTGCTCCGTTTACTCTATTGCACCACACTACATGGGTTACTGCGTAGCGTACAACAGGCGTTTCTTCATGGCTTGCGGGGCTGGAGTTGCAGTCTGATGTGGTCATGGTGTGAGGTGGTGTTGGTGGTGTGGCCAGCCATTGAACCGAGACTGCGATACATCGGACCAAAGTACTCTTCAATTGCCAATCGGGACGTGCTGTATAGTAGGATCTACTGGTTGCTGAGGTGTACCAGCAGAGTACAGTAGGTAGGCTGGGGAACTTCTTCTTCTTCTTCTTCTTCTCTTCTTCGTGTTCTTACTTTCCCAACAGGGGCCCTTGCCGTTTTTCTTCGTCTTGATTGTGTGGATGCAAGCAGACCAAGCAAGGGCCATATCGCATCGCCTTCCCCGCATTCCCAATTCGCCCTGTTTGAGCGCGGATCGCCGCGTGTTCTAGAATTTTCATGACTTGTTCTGTTGGGAGTCAACAGAGCAGTTCTGTCTGTGAGAAGACGGCCGAAGTAGGCTTGAGAGAATGGTGCCTTGACTTTCGGTCGGGGGATTGTCCTCCCGTGCCGTCCTCGCTTGTCCTGGTGTTCCTCCGGCCGTTGTTAGTATCATCCATAGTCAATCAGCGCCGTATACCAGTGTACATAGACTATCTACCCTCTGAGTATCAAGGTTCGAGCTGACAACCGCAGGACATTACGAAGGGTCGGTATCACAACCTCGAATTGAGTTACTAGTGGCACACTTGCTATTTCGCCGGACGAAACCTTGAAGCCACTCAAATCCCAGAATCCAGACTGCTGGGCCGGGATGACCCCTTGATCCATCATCTTTTTAGGGTCCGCTTCGTGCCCCTTTTACCCATTGGAAGGGTCGTGGCGTGAACCTTTCTGCCCATGATCACCTCGCTTGTTTAGTCCCATCCCCTCTCTTCTTGCTGCACTGTATAGTGGTGGTGGGCTCATCAATCACAACCCACGGTGTATCAGTATTGATGACCACATCACTCTCTCTTCGGTCGGGACCTCTCCGGACTCGGACTCAAAGTGCCTCCACCATATCTGGAACGCCGACATCATCGCTTCCGAGACTCGAGTCCTCGGCCAGCGCAAATGCCTTCACAAGACCCATTTCCCCCAACACTGACTAACTCACCGACGCCTACAGTCGGTTGGCGTCCGGCCACACGCACGCCGACTATATCACACGTCGACTATAGCGCCATGGCGATTCAGTTGAAGTGCAGGAGTTCTTACACTAAAGCCCGATATGCAGGTACCGGAAACACCACCAACACGGAAAGGCTGAGGTCGAGCCAATAGTTCCCGCGAATGTCAGTGGGACGTCCATCAATCTATATCTGGAGAGTATAGAAAAATGCACACTTAGTAGTCCGCCGATGCCCCTCCACCATCGGTTTTGTTCGTCTTAGAGAATCTTTCCTGTTTGCCCTATATGAATTCTACGGAGTCAAGTACGTGTAGTCCTTGATCCTCATGTTGTTCCCAGCGTCTAGAGTTGATTTAGCGGCATGCCGCTATCGGGAAAATAAATTAAGAACCCCCTTTCCTTTTAACGTCCCTCTCCCGTGCCGCGCGCAACTCTTGATTGATCCTGCTTTCGGCTGGCCTCGAACTCAATTAAGCAAAAACAGCCCCCAATATCACGATAAACTGATAAGTTGCCGAGAAGCACGTTTTCTTCTCCTCCCCTCGGCGTTTCCTCCCCTTAGGCTAAAGGAGAATGTAAACTCCGAGATAATAGAGTAGAGTGCGAGATCATTACACTCCATGTCCCTCTTCGGTTTCAACCACGAATTTGAACCCGCCCTCGATTACACCCGTGTTTCCATCTGGCCGCCCCACGCTGGGAAAAGGGACGTTTCACCAAGATCAATTTCTATTTCCGGGTCTTCTTCTATCTCGGGCTCGAGTTCGTCTTCATACCCGTTTCCTCTTACTCGAGAGACACTGGTAATGTAGCCCGTTTGGGAAGAGAACCCCCACACACCATCGTCTTTAAGTTGCCGGTCGTCTCCTTGAAACGATCAACTGCATCAATCTCTACTACCCCTCTTCACCCACGAGTCTTTGATATTACTTCTCCCGTACCCCTCCCTCAACAAGAGAGTACGCAATACTTTTTTTCTGGGCCACTGGGCGAGAGACTTTGGGACCCTGAAAGCTCTGGTCGAGGGGGGGGGGGGCAAGTGTATCGGTGGTATCAGTGCAGTGCTCCATATCCATACACCAGCCCAGCGAGATAAACACAAGGATCGTGGTGGGATGATGATGTTCAACCTGAGATGTGAGGGGCACGGCTTGCGGTGCTTCTGGGTGTTAGTGACATCGTTGATAAGTCACTTGAAGTTTTTCGATCATGTTCAAAAATGCATTAGTAATTTCTGGCAGGTGAAGCCCGACACTTACAACTGTTCTCCAAACGATACCCCAAGGTAGTAAGTGGACACTACACCACAGAGCACACTAGCGGACTCGTACTTCTCGCCGAAGAATATGTCCAGGAGGGGGTGTGTCTGAATTGGAGGGACAACATGAAGTCACTGAAACCCTACAGGGACCGCAGATGATATCACGCCTCAATCCAAGTCCCAAACGGGAGCAATTACTTCCGTACGAGTACTGAGCCAGGCTCCTCTGCCAGCCACATGGAACAACGTTGGACGCCAGAAGCCAGCTTCGCCTTCCACCACCAGGCCAGTTGAGGAAGGGATCTTCGCGCAGCAGGCTGGGGACAATGTTTTCACCTAAGCTATCTCCCAGTCAGCAGCCAGGAAAGGCATGGCGCAATATTGATGGGCTCCAGGTGCTGGGGTTAGCTGACGAAGGCACGCTAGCAGGGGGAGGAGAGTTTTGAGCAGAAATCGACAGGGGACGGTCATCGTGTTGGAGGCTTGCGCGAGCATCCCTGTACTCGTATGTGGCACGTTTGTTGCCAAAGGATAATCAACAATCGGCAAGATCACCCTACTATGTACGGAGTACACTACGGACTAGGTACTTTATGAAAGTATTGTACACTGAACCAACCACGGATATCGGTCCACCACGCTGTCATGGTGTAGTTGTAATCTCCACCTCCGCGTTATCCACCACCACTTCTTCCTCAAACCCTGCGCTAATCCCTATGAAGGTCCGTGAAGCTCTCAAGAGCAGCGTCGTGGTACTGTACCTGACATCACGCGCCCCATGCCCCTCCGTTGAACCTGGTTGTGCTTCCTGGGGACAGGTGTGCAATCGAGAATACGAGGAAAGAGGGATCTATCGTGAAGCAGGGGAGAAGAGGCTCAGCGGTGCAGAGGGGGGGAAGTTTTAGCCCTGTACAGCGTGTGCCTGTTTCAAATTCTGGTGAGAGTCATCCACCAAACAGGTGGGTTGTATTGTACACGAGTACTCCCGTACTATTGTACCTTGTCGCTTCTGATTCTTCACCTTTTCCACCCTTCTTCAACACCTCTGCTGCAAGGCAAGGATCAGTGTGTCAGTGGCAGGCTCGCGAGTGTAACGGCGGGGGTGAGACCAGCAGGGGGGGCCACATGGAAAATGGGGCATTTTTACTCCGCAGTCCGCAATATTACTTAGCGAGTCCGACTCTGATTGCAGGTCACACTATTACGTCCTAAACTCCGGATGCGGGAGTTGTATCGTACTAGAGAGGGGAAGGCATGCATCCTTCTTCACCTCTCCTACCTTGCTTGTCCTGCTCCCCTGCAACGACCGACATGGAGGCTGTTTTCTTGAGGCACTATGACAGAATAGGACGCCCTGTCGTCTGGCTGGCTGTCGAAAGGGGGGAAAAACCTCGAGTTTGAGGGCGTAATCAGTCCAGACCTATCTTCTGCGCATCATGGCAAAGCCCTTCGTCATTTCGCCAGGGGAAACTTTTGACGCTGCGTGCGTAGACGGCAAGGGCTTAAGGTGGATCGAGAGGGGGGAAGGAGAAAGCCAGACATCATTCCATTACGAGTAGGTGGGATACCGAGGTGAGGAAGGTGCTCTCTTTCAGTGTTACACTATAGGGGTTCGTTGATTACTCATCCGCGCTCTCTCTCAGTGTTCTGTGCCAACAATGAACGAGAGACGAGTGGCCGGGAGCTACTGCACCGCTTGCTACGAAGTAGACGGCCACTGCACATTCGACTCAAACGCCAGTGATGTATGGCAGTATTACAATCCAAGAGTGTCATCTTGAGAGACGGCAAGTGGCTCCAGTCGGGAGGAAACCAGTCGTTCTCGCGGATAGTGCTAACAGGCGTGACTCGGCTAGGAATGGACGAGGTGATTTGGAAAAGACATCATCGGATCAATATCAATCCCATCTACCAGCTCCACCAATAGATCCCCACTGCGGCGAAGTCCTGCCGCCTCTTGGTGGAATGATATACCCTCTGCCGACCTGACCTGTTCGGGGGCCAGAATTTCGAACTGTATCCGATGATGACGCTGGTCCCACACGGCTTCAATATCGAGCCCGCGGCTTCACCCTTTCTACTCATATATCTCTGTCCTTGAGGCGCGAAACACCACGAGTCTTACCGAACCGCGCCGCCGCCGCTGGCCCCCGGCTTGATAGTGCAAAGGTGACGCACACGCCCTACGGGCTGTGTTTCTGGAAGCTCTTCCATACACAGGCTTCATATGCAGCCCGTCTGGGAAAATATCGACTTGCGTCCGGAGTCGGAGGTTCCTTCTTCCACGCACAGGTTCGGAAGAGAGTCTGGCTGTCGTAAAAGGCGCTGAGGTGACGGCCAGTATCTACCCGTCGCCTTTAGGCCTCGCCGAGTCTGCGGTACGCTTTGCGAGAGCGGCCGCGGTACCGGATGAGCTTCAGGAAGCGGCAAGTGCACTTCTCGAGGGGCCTGCCGCCTCAGAGAAGGTGAATGCGAAACTCATCCAAGCACCAAGGCCTTCTCCTATTGAAAGACGGCCGACACAATCACTCAACGGGGCTTTGGATCCTCCCACAGGTGAGGGACAGAGCGGCTTCCCATGCGGTTGTGCGCGTGAATCCTGGAGGGTCTCAATGGGATAGTGGGCACAATTGGAGAAAGGAAGAGAACGCCCTCCCCAGACAACCGTACGATGGGTCCTCAGTTGGTGTGACGAGAGGTCCGCAATCCGTCTCTTCCCTCCGTCATGTGCTTCTTGTCATAGACATATTGCGTTGCCTGTGACTAGCGACGTTGTTCCGGACGTTAATACGGAGGATCAAGGGACGGGTCTTGGTCTCAGGAAAAGGGGGCCAAGCCATCGATGCGAAAAAAGACGCCACAACTGTGACGAGTTGGACGTCGGTCGATCCATCACTTGTAGTGTACAACTGTTTCTATACTCGCCCCTCAGGACATCGCTGCCGCTTCTGAAACCCGGTCCTTTTTTGGGGCTTTATTTTTTTCTCTTGACCCTTTTCCGCGGCGATCGTTTCTTGACCACCCCATTGTAGTGTAGTCGATCCCTCGTATAATACTTTGTGTAATAACACCCCGAAATGGAGTCGATAGAGGTTCCTGGATTTGCTGTCAAACACGAGGGCCCTACGACTGGGGGGGTGGCCTTGGAAGGGTCTTCCTGGTTATGTCTGCGACCATTGACCCCACCCTCGCGTGGCATCCCCGTCCGCCGAGAATTAATAAAAGCAAATACAGCAGTATATGTGCTTTTGCTGGCTTTGAAAGCCTCCACGATCGCAACACTTCTCAGTTGGCAGGCAAGGCTTTCTCCTAGTAGAGTATCCACTCCCCCAACCGTCCCGTAATGAAACCCGAGAGAGAGGCAGCGCCGCCGGTGATGTTTCCTCCCAAGAGTCTACCTGCACCTGTTCCGTAGCTTAGCGGAGCCTGTGAGGGCAAGTTCGCGGAACGATCGCGACTGGCATGGGAGTCGGAAAGTTGAAGCCGTGCCCAGGGTTTCAAAAAAGGCCCCCTCCCCCTTCTCCCCCACCGCTAAATGTTTATCGTGTATATACAGTATATTCCCAAGGCCGGGAACAGTTCTTATTCGGGCAGTCAGCGCCTTTCCACCCCTCTATTTCTTTCTACCCTAGATTGCACAGTTAATATGAGGGGCCCGTTTTATTTCTTGCTTAGCTATAGCAGTAAGATCTTAAGCGACCAGGGCTCGGGGATCAGGGTTGCAGTGGAGCCCCGGTGTCAGGGGTCAAGACTCGACGGGATGGGGCACCTTCCGCGTCAATTACACATCAATATTGATTGATAGAGGAGACGTGTTATAGGTTATAGTGGGATTCTCGAGTTTATAGTGACATTCTCACGCTTGGATAGTTGTACTCCGTACACTACCCGTGGTATTGACGATATTATGGCGCTGCTTGACGATAGGACCTGGCAGGACGGAAAGGTGGCCCTGGGGCCACATAATGATCAGGGTGACGATGGAAGATATGACGATCATGGAGACGATGGAGGATATGATGATTCGCGTGTGCCACCCGCGGCAATGCGTTTCCGCCGGGCGTGAGGTCTATACACTCATTCAAACGGAGGAAAACGGATCTTGTTCAACGGTGTGACCCATCAACACCGCACACCGAGGGGCATCATTCTGCGATTAGTCCGTCACCCGCTGGACAATCGGAAACCTCCAGATCAATAAAGGGCAACCGACGCCGTTGACCGCACCAGAGGAAGAGTGGGCTGTCTCCCAGCGGTGATTGGTCACTTGGCAGAGCTTCGCTACACTCCGAGAAGCCTCGATTATCCCGATTGAGCGGATTCCCGCCGGTGGAGTTCAAACTTTAACGCCCCGCCATCGCAAGAGCCCCAGAAATGGCACCTCCGCCCCGAGTAACATCGGTTACAAACATAGCGACGAGACGCGATATCACTAGCGGAAAGAGCCTATTCACTCTTGGGCTCGGGTAGACTGATGCGATCAAATAGCAAAAGGGAGAGAGGTAGCGGATGAAGGCTCAACAACGGGCAGTGGGGAATGATGTCTTGGTTTCCACCCTTTTAGCAAGTGTGGACCGAGGGAGACCGAGAGGATCTGGACCACCATCGACTTGGAAGGGGAGATAATACAGCAATCTATATCCCGATATCGGGAACCCAAGGTCACATAGTTACATACGTATAATGGATCATTCACTTGCGAAGGCTACACTTCCTTGGGTGCATCACATTGATCGTTATGTGCCTGTCGTCCACTCTACTCGTGTACAAGTACGAGTACACTAGATCTGTGTGGGCGACAGGTAACTGCGCCACGGCTGAGGATATCTCGTTGGGGAAACAGCGAGGACAGGGGACTTTCCGTTCTGGGTTATATCTGGATATCGTTATCGACGACCGGTGTGAGACGTCGACAAGGGTGGTGATCCACGTCCCCTGCACTCAAACCAACGCTGTGAGAATTTGGCTCCGATACTGCTCTCGCGCAATCCACCGCCGGTGCAGGTTTACCGAGTAGAACGTTACAATCTCGGTGCTGGCTGGTCGAGGCCCTTCTATCGAGAATCCGGCGTGGTGGTAACCGGTGTCCTGAGGACAGTTTCTCGGTCACACCCTACTATTCTTGCCCACCGGAAAGAAACCTGCTCAAGGTGAGGTGCAGTCCGTTGGTCCTGTCTGCCGTGATGCTTGCCTCCTCCAGGCGGCGGCCGATCAGCCCATATTTTACGCGCAAGACGCGTAACGCAGATAACAATAAAAAAGAGCAGGGGTTGACAGAGAGTTTTCCCCCCATCTCGCCAATGGCAGTTGTTCGTTTTCCCATGCCGGCCTGCAGTTATATCTCATATTTATCATCCTAGTCAAGGAATATTCCTCCCGGATGTGATTGCTTGTCGGTGCGGGGACGCTTTTACGGGCGTTAGTTGCCGGAGCGTCATGGGGGCTGGGATGACGACAGGGCGGGCGGATAGGGATATCCCGCACACCGAGCGCCTCCCGCGATGTGGTGGTGTTGAAGCCCTCACCAGCGAGGTTGCTTCCCTATACTCAGCAGGGCACGGCGCAGAAGGATTTCCTTTTTTTTTTTTTTTTTTTTTGCGCCGCGGAGGTGCTTCCGGCCCGTCCGGACGCCCTCAACTCATCCTGGCAGGCAATTTAAGGGTAGGCAGGAATGGGAGTGCGTTTTGTGTTACGATGCGTGCTTGTCGCTTGTCCTTCATTACTGGTCCGATTGCTCGACACGGTAGTTCAGATATCGAGACAGGGAAGGAAAGGAAAAAGCAGGGAGCATACCCGCCCGGCGCAGTGCTCACCTGCATTGAAGTCCCGGGGAGACATTGATCAGCCATACATTGTAGGAGGAGCAAAAGCATTGCGTTTCGGTGTCCGTTCTTCCAACTCAATCCCACTGGCACGCACACCCCTCCCCCGGGCGGAGGATCATTGATGCGAAAGAACTGCGGTCGGGCTTCAAGTGCGTGTGATGGGCATGATTGGCATGGGATGAGCAGAGTGAGCTACGAACACGTCCGTTCGACGAGGCCGGCAGTCTGTGAGTAGCCTGCGAGAATCAAGGGAATTGAAGGTAACAAACATTACTATTGCCAGTTGAGCATGGTCCGAATCTACGAGTCTCCTCGCTCTTGTCCCTATTACTGCCTGCCCTCCGGCCCCATCCGTATTCATATCCCGTGCCCGCGCCGTCCTGTATGGAACACGCCGGCGAAGCAACCGCAGACCTTCATATTTGTTCCATCGGCGGCTCCGTAGACACAGGCTCCCCCGGCTTCGGGGCAAGTGTCCTGGTATTATCTCCAGAGAAGGGCTAGGCGAAGTGTCCCCGGTTTTTCTCCCTCGAAGATCAGCGCAGGGTTCTAGATTAAGGGACGTTTCGGATTCAAACCAGCGAAGGGAGGGGGGCAGAGACGCCCATTAGCTTGAGCCCTGTAGGGTGCAATGCGCCTCCTCGATACACCCTCGCTATCGCTGGGAATGTCTCGTTTGGAGGCGAACCAAGATATCGCTTCTGATGCGAGGTGATTGTGGGCTACAGGGGAGGGAAGCGGAGGTTCTCGCTTCTTGCGATGCGGATCAATGATGATGATGGAGAGATCTCGGTTACTGCGTCATCAACGGCAGTGCACCGGCCACGATGTCCTGGAAAAAGGCTCCGCTTCTCTGTGCTGTTCTCGGTGCGCATAGCGTACAGTCTCATTCACAGTGCACATGTTTACGACACGGAGTACAGCCACTCTTTGTACACTAGGACGGCAGGAACTCCCCGACCCACCCCTTGTCTAGCGCCGGATAGCTTCCGCGGGGAAAGGACGACGCAAGAATTTTATGGGGGGAGAATGGGAAGGATTCATGGTGTGGCTCGCTGTGGTTCCATGTCATCAATTTTGATAATTTCTATGTGCGCGCGGCCGGCTGCATGCACCTCCCAAGTTTTTCCACCCCGACTGAGTGGAGTGCACAGTTCGTTGGATGTCTGTTCTTGGCTTTATTCTCTTGCGAATTCTCGGAGGATTTCTTTCCTGCCTTTTTATCTCTTCGAGTTTAGCGCTATCACATCATTTGATCAAAAATTGTCCGGACTCGAGCACTACTTGTACTTACTGTACGCACCTGGGAGAACGTCGAGTGACCAGCGAACCAGCCACCTTCAGAGCCAGTAGTATCATACCGTGACATCGAGGGGCTCGGAACGAGGGTTGGATGTGACAGCAGAAGAAGCATCGTCCCTCACCCTCAAAAGACTTCTACGGAGATATGCGGTACTCTTTCTTTTCTTTCGAGTACGCAGCACTGCAGTGTTTCGACAATGTTTCTAACTGCCAGGAAATTGTCGGCTCCGAAACCAGTTCCACTGCAAGTTACTGATCTATCTCTAAGTGTTCTAGCAAGTCGGTTAGTTCAAAGCAGCAGGATATTGAGCTTCATTTCCAAGCCGCCCACTTTCCTCGTGGTCTGCTCAACTACTTTGTCTCCTCCAACCGCATGCAATATGCCTGGCGGTTAGGGTCCGAGCATCTATCTGAGCATCCCCACTCTCTGAAAGTCTTTTCTCGTGTCTATCGGTAATGCGCAGGTTTCTCGTGGGCGCCAGATGCTCGTTTCTTACCCCCCTTTCCATGTTTTTAGCGAGGCAGCGTCAGGCGGGCGATTTCGAGGAGGGGAGCCGCGGACACCGCAGTTCAATCGACATCTCCACGCCCTCTCCCGTGTATGGGATGCGAGACTTCGAGGCGAGCCCTCTCCACTGCCGCCCTCCCCTTCGCCAAATGCTTCTCTTCCCTCACCGCCTATCATGGCCGTGCCCGTCCAGTCTACACTACGCCTGGCAGTTGAGGGAGACGATGTCACGGGTAGCGCAGCAAGCGCAAGCGGGCCGAAAGGAAAGTTCCTTCCGGAGGCGCCGGTGGACTGTCAAAATGCCAGTGTATCTTTGTGTGGCACTGGCGCAAGATCTTTTCAACAAACACGGTTTTCGCGCTCCGTCCCCCCTCTCTCTTTACCTCCCCACAGACTTGTGGTTACTCTGAAAGTCCAGACGGGGGTCGCAATAGTTCGGTTCAACTTAGCTGCAGGCCATCCAAGCCGGCCCCTTTGAGACTTGAACCCAGACAGACCAAAAGTCACCAGACCGACCGCCAGTATTACACTGACTATGTCCAGAGGAGGAGGAGATGCGAATCATACGCCAACGATGAGGGGAGTGAGCGTCTTGGTTCACTGTATCCCTAATTAACATCTAGGGCGTGTAAGTGAAGTTGGCCCGAACCTGTAGGGATCTTGCGTCCGGGACAGAGCATTCCCGGCCTGTCGCGACGCCCGCCAAACCCACCGACCGGCGGAGCAGCGCCGTCTCGCGAAAAATTGCTTCGCCCACTATATCTCCTTGCCGTTTTTCTTTTCCTTTCACACGCCTACGTGCGTAGGGCTCCACTCGACCGTGGTCTCGTTTGAACGTGCATGCAATCCCAAACCCTGCTCACGCCTACTCGCACATGGCGCTTCAATAAACTTACATTGATGTGTTACTCTAAACACTTCGACTGTTGCACGCAGCGCAGATGAGGAATGGACATGGCGGGGTATCCCACTGCAAGAGTGTGCATTTTCCAGGAGGGAGACGGTGGGGAATAGATTGAGATGAGGCCCCCTTGTCTCAAAAGCCCCCCTCGTTCTCAGCATCCCACCGGACAATCTACAGACCTGCAGGAGTTCGCAGCTCCGCCATGTGCAGCGCAGGCTGACGTTGCAGCCAGTTGATCTGTTCAGTGCTCGTTGACCTTTTTTTTTTTTTCCTTTTTTTCTTTGCCATACATGGCTCACCCCTAGTTTCGTAGGGTAAGACCGTGCTGCCAATCCCAACTACCGACAGATCACCACATCTTCTCTCAATTGTCTGGTATCACTCTTCTTCTTTTTGCCCCCCCGTCTCCCTCCGGCGGATCGTTTGGGTGGGATGTGGATCTGCCGTGGTCCGTGTAAGACGTCTGGTGTAGTCTGATGGGAACCATCTTCACGAACGAACGAACGAGTACGGATACTACTGACACTTACAGAAGAGAACTGACCGAGAAAAGTTTGGTACGCTACGAATTGCCTCCACCGCAATGACACTATACTCGAATGAGTTGCTATGTCTCACTGCCCGCAGATAATCAGAACAAGGAAAAGTTCCTGTTGCACTAAAACTCAGGTTGAAGAGCGGAGTCCTTCTCCCGCCCATTTTGTGGGTTTCGAAACACATGAGCCAACGCCAGCTGCAAGCGCAAAGCAGACCTGCATGCCCGCCAAGTACAAGATGGGAAGCATTATGTTCTGTTCTCGCCCCAATAGTAAATACACGCCTTTCTTTCTTCTCGGTTCATATTCCCCCTTGCCTTTCAGGTCTCGTGGGCCAAGCGAGCCGTTCGTGCATCAATGGCTCCAGAACTTGACGCCTCTTCTACCCCCCTCCGAGTCGCTCTCTTATTAGTCCCCCAGTTGCCGTTTTGGTCTTGTTCTCCCCCAAGGACGATGCTTGTAGTTGTGAAGGAACTTCGTGCACTCCATGACAAGTAGTCTTGCTCCTTTCTCTTCTCGACCTTCCCGTCCGGACATCTATCTCTCTCTCGAGTGTTGATTGAAAAAGAGAAGACGCACGCCCCTCAAGCCAAGGATGCAGTTTAGTTTTGTCTGAACTGTGCCTCCTCGTCTATCTCGCTTTCTTCTGACCTTGCATTGGGGAATCTGAATACCCCGCTACCCCTGACATGAACCGCCCCGCGCGCACAGCCGTGAACGACAGTCCGAGTTCCAGTTCGTCCGGTCAGGGACGATCGAGGCGAAAAGAAGAGGGAAAGAGGTACAAAGAGCACGAGCCTCCTCTTTCCTGCAGCCTCTCGCTCGTTCCCCCCCCTGCATCTGCTGGCTTTGCCTTGGATCTACCCACACGATAATGTCTTCGTGACCGTGATGGTTCCTCTTCTGCCGCTTGCTCTTGGCACGTCTATCATTCTCCTTCTCTTTTCTAGGAAGCGTATCAATGCCCACCGGAGAAGTTGTATTACGAATGTGATATCCAAGACTTTCTGTCCATCTGCAGCCTTCTGGTGCGAAAAGGAAAGGGGCGTGTGTGAATTCGTCGATGCAACACACTACTCCCCACAATACGGCCATACATCTGGAACATGAGGCGTAGAGGAAACGGTGGAGGCGGCCTCCACCGTTTCCTCTACGCCTCATGTTCCAGATGTATGGCCGTATTGT
>JAXQGT010000295.1:0-13325 GCA_037040375.1 Basipetospora sp. M8501
TTGCCGCCCTTGACGAGGTACCTGTCGCGCGCGTACAGCACAGTGTCCAGCATGGATTCGTAGAGGAGGAAGTAGCCCATCCACTCGGAGATGATGATGTCCACCTTGGGGAAGGGGAGCTCAACCTCCTCCATCTTGCCCTGGATCAAGGTGATCTTGTCGGACAGGCCGTTGATCTTGACGATCTCTCGGGCCTTGAAGATTATTGTGGACATGTCTACGCCGATGACGTGCTTCGCGCCGGCCTTTGCGGCGAACCTTTTTTTATTTTCCACGGCTCACCGGTCAGTTACGATTGCGCCTTGGGGGTGGCGGCGAAAGCAGGGTTTGATTCGGGGGAGTCTCCATACATGGAGAGAATGGCAGTGCCGCAGCCAACGTCCAGAACTACCTTGTCCTTGAACAAGTGCTTGTTGTTCACGATGGCGCTCATATAGGATTTCGTGCGAACCTCATCTTTCTATTTAAAAAAGTGCCCGAAACGCCAGTTAGCAAATCAAGAATCTTTCCTTTTACTCCTTGGGAGACAGAAGTTCAGATGTTGTTCCACGCCCCCCGACGAGGGAAGCCCACACCCACCGTAGGCGACCAGAAAAGACTGGAAGCCCCAACGGGTGTAGCAGCCCCACGAGGGCCAGCAGCGAACTTCGTGGGATCAAGACGAAGCAGGGGTCCGCGAGAGAGGAGAACACACCAGCATTTCCTCGTGGATGCCTTTATTGTCGTTCACCGGCGGGGGCGTCGGGGCGAATTCGTTAGCAATCCGCGTTCAATGGTCTTTTCGCGCCGCGGGGCAATTTTTCGCTGGGGCTGGATGGAGGGGCAAAGCGGCGGCGATTTCTGGGCGGTGAGGGCGCTTTGCGGGGGGTGCGCGGCTCCCCCTAGAAAAGGTAGGGAATATTTAACTGCTTACCGTGATGATCGTAACTAAGTAAAGATGTCAGAGACTTGTCTGTGTGTGTCGTGATCTGATATTTGGAAACCAGAAGCGACGTTCGGGCGTGGGCTTACCTCTTGAAGTAGTGCTGTTCCGAGTGCTCCATGGTCTTGAGCTTCTCCTCCGCGCGATCTACCTCCATGTTCTCGGCCATATTTGCGAAAAAAGAGCGAAGAAGACAAGGTCCGCTGTTGCTGCAAGGAGAATATAGGTGTATGCAACTTCCTGAGGGTCAAGAGGATCCCGAAATGACTGTTTTAGAGGGGGATTGGGGTATCAATGCGGATCACAAGAAAGGGCAGAAAAAGTGAAGACGTCCGGATGTTGGGCAGCGGCGGGATGGTATTTTATTTATCGGCGCCCCAAGGCGAAAAAAAAGAAAGAAAAAATAGGACCCCTTGAAGGAAAACGGGCATTGGACGGCGGTTTCGTCGTTTGGCAGCGTCGCAGTCCTTTTTCTTCGGCGTAGTGGGGTTGCCGCCCCTCTGCCGCACTAGTTCACCGCCCACCAAGGAAGCTGAGCTGAACACTACAGTACAACATTGTATCAGTGCAGCCGAGGAGCTGTTAGCGGATCCTGGATTGTCTCGAGAACTTCGGACCGGAATATAGGCTCAACACTAACAACATCGCGAGAGAAAAAAAAAAGGACAAATCCTCAATATATCGTTCAAACTTTAGAACAACCCCTCTGAGATTGAATGCAGCACATCATTATGATATGCATTTGCTACCAGCAGCTATAAACATCAATGGTACAATTGTGTGCTGCACCACAATCTGAGAGCACCGTCTTTCGAAGAGGAGGAGATGGACCTCGCTGCGCTTGATACAGGCAATATCGAGACTGGAATACTAAAACTCCTTGCTGCCTTTCTCGCACATACCAAGAGAATAATGACCTGTTTTCAGTAGATGCATTTCTTTTCATTGAATTTTTTATTTCCCCCTGTTTTTTTATCTTTTTTTTTATCTTTCTTCAAGAATTTGTCAAGTGCATCCTTCCAACACCGAAACCATTCCACTTTCCACTGGGACGACTCTTCCTTCGAACACCAGCACCTAATAAGAAGCAACCCTTATGTGTCCATAACGCGACAAAGGGCAGACCCAAATACACAGGGGCTGAAGAGATAAGAGGGGAAACAGGTTGGGACAGCGATTGGGTGGAATAAGTGAAGCAACCCGACGAGAGCAGGAAGATGGAATCGGGGGAGAGCAATAGCGCACTAACACTAGCTGCGTGTCTGCCCGGCTTTTCATCCACGTCAGGTGGGTTGCCTACCTCTCGACTGGAGAAGAATTGTTGATCCGACAAAACTAAACGAGACAATAGAACAGAAGAGGTGAATATAAACATAGAACACACCGCCTTTGCGGAATGGAAGGATGTTGACCACAGAGGACCGGGTGTCACAACACTGTAAAGGAGCTGGGAAAGGAACATACATGAACCGTCCATTTACCCTCAAACATGACGAGCAACAGGCTCACAGGCTCCGCTCTGCTCCGCTCCAGAGAACGTGGGAAATGAAAACAACAAAAGAGAGAATATCGCCAAGTAAAGGTAATGCGGTGTGAGATGGGGGAAGGTAAGGACAATGCCCATATGCAGTCTCAGTTATCTCGACCCATTGGAACGCCGCGCTCATATTGGATGGAGAAAGACAAAGGAAATGGCCGTGTCAGAGGATACGGTAATAGAGCCCTCCCTCACCCTAAGTAAAAGAAAGAACAAAAATTGGTTGTCAAGTGCCGAAGATACAACTTCGTGACGTTGACGTCCCCTCTGTAATTGAAACAAAAGGATTCATATCGCTGGACCCCTTGGACTAACCCCATCCCAAGGTCAATCAGGACTTGACGGCTGGTCGCGGGGTCGGCTCTTCGTCCATGTCCTGCCTGGCTGACGGGTTAGGACGTGGAGTCTCATCCACTGAGATCCCCAGACCACTCCTCTCGCCGCCCATATCAGATTCCGGCGGGGTACGCGCCTCCTTGGGATGTTCCGGAAAAGTAAGCGGCACATCGCTCTCCCCGGAGGGAGTCACCACCTGGGTCGTCGGCTCAATTGTGCTTTCCGAGCCCATGCCCACACTGTCGTGACTGTTGGCTCGCATCATCTCGAGGCCAAGTTTGGAACTCGGAAGAGACTGTTTACTGCGGAACGGCTTCTCACGCCCGAGGCCCAGCTCGTCGTCCTCATCGTCTGCCGATTCCGTGCTGCCTTCTGAGTACCGCTTCTGATTAAAGTCCCGCTTCATTCGGAGCTTGTCCATAGGGCGCTGGGAAAGTTGAGCCTCCAGCTGACCAGGTGCCGACTGCTGCGTAAGCAATTGTGGCACCGCTGCTGGCTTGGGTGGTAGCTCCCCGGTCGTTGTCACCTGCACTTCGGGTTCCCGGATGCCCAGACCTCCCTCCTCCCACTCGCTCGTCGGTTTGCGACTGACAACAACGGATATGTCATCCGTCGAGACCGACTCCGAATCGCCATAGAGACTAGAGCTGATGGATTGCTCCCGGCTAGACATGAAACTGTTGCTGTGCCGGCCCGCAAAGAGTGATGAGCTACTCGTCGGGCTATCTTCGAAGCGCATGCTTGTTTGTCTTAGGGCTGATGGGGTAGGGTGCGGGATGGGAATAGAGGCACTCTGATTCGGGGAGGCCGGTTTCCACTGGCACAGGGAACGCAGTACTTCGGTAAGTTTGGAAGAGCTGATCGGCTTCTCGATCAAGGAATCGAAGTAGTGAGGTGCCTGTAGCTCCTTTAGGTACGCCGTAATAGCGACAATGGGCGTATGGGAGTTTGCGTTCTTGGTTTCTCTGATCATGCGCGCTACGTCTGCACCGTTGATATGAGGAAGCTTGTACTCGAGGAAGATGATGTCGAACTTAATCTCGCTCGTCGAGTATCGCACTGCTTCGGACCCGTTAGGAACAGATATAGTACGGCATCGAAGTTTCTCCAGTAGCTTCTCCATCACCATTCGGGAGACGGGATGGTCTTCACAAATCAAGACATCCAAGGGCCGGAAAACAAGCGAGCCCTCGACCGCAATCTGTGATAGGCGGCGAGAGCTTTGCCGACGTCGCTGCACTCGGAGGAGCGCATTGTGCTTCTCCCCCTCGTTGTCTGATGACGAGGGAGACATGTCGAACACTTGGCTTCGACGATTGTGTCGCTGCGCTAATGTCTCCGAGGTGATAGGGCTACCCTCCTGCGACTGCGACCCTACAGTCAACGACCGGGACCGAGTACCAGAAGACCCGCTGGCTTGGCGAGGCGTCGCCAAGACCTTCTGAGGGGAGAGTGCTAGAGGCGGCGGAGGAGCTGATCCACGAGCCTTGATAGGCGAAGAAGTGGCAACGGTGTTGGCCTTCTGGAAGCTTGGAGGCCCTCGTGAAATGTCAAAAGGAGGTAGAGTGACTCCAGACTGTTGTGAAAGGCTGGAGGAGTTGCTCGATACCTTCCTTCTACCATCTCCGCCTTGGGATGCAACGAATGAGACGAGGAGAGGCGACGAAGGCTGAGACATCCGGTTTGGAGACGAATTGGCGTGGCTCAGCCCAGAAGGGGACTGAGGCCTAGCCGCCGCCTTCGCGTTTGAGATTGTTTTCTGGACCGGCATCGACATAACTGGGCTGCCTTCTAGCGAGGGACCCGGAGAAGTCGCATTAAGGTTGCCCTGCAAAGCCGCCAACTGCTTCGTCTGGGATGCTAGAGCTTCTGCCCTCAGCTTTTGGATCACATCCTTGTTGGCCTTCTCAAGGACCGGGAGGTTCTTGAAGGAGAAATTGCCAAAGTCATCAGCTGGGACCGGTTCACTTAAGCGCCTGCTCTTGAGATCACGGACGTGCGGCGGGATGTGCAAAGGCATAAGGCCTCGCTTGATCGAGTTGACCTGCGATCTCACCCTCGATAAGGCATCGTGGGGGCGATCTGGGTAATCAGACCCGGCAGCCGAGGACGGCGGAGAGTTGCGGTCTTCGATCTCGTCCGCAAACGACTGGTGGGTAGCCCCTCTGGCGTCGAAGTATTCGGTGTCCTCAGGATTCTCCGTTTGCGGAACGAACTGGGCCTCATCTTCCAGCAGTTTGTCCCAGTTGGTCCCCTCGAACCAAGGGTGGCTCCTGATCTCCTCTCCGCCGGAAGCAAATTTGTCATCCTGGTTGGCACCAAGGCGTTCATTAGGATCCATACACAACAGCTTGTTGATCAGATCCTTTGCCTCTTCCGAGACTGGCTCACATTCCGTCTCATCAGGCCACTGAATCTTGCGAGCCAGGATATTCTCGAAAACAAGTTCAGGCTCACGGGCATGGAAAGGCGGGATGCCGTAAAGGAACTCGAAGAGGATGCACCCCACAGACCACCAATCACTGGTTTCATTCTGCTTCTCGCCCTTGATGGTCTCGGGTGCAAGGTAATCGGGTGTGCCGACGAATCGCCTGGAGGTGTCTTCCGGATCAAACAACGCCATGGGTGGGGGCATCATAGTCGACTGGGGTGGCGTGTTCTTCCCGTACACCTCGCTTCCTGACTGTGATGCGTTCTGCATCATTGACAGGTCGGGCGATCCCTGGCTTGCAGCTTCACTGAGCTCATCCATATGAGATCTAGCGCTGTGCGGCTGTGAGCCGGACTCAGACTCATTCAGCGAAAAGCTCCCCATGATCTGAGCTAAACTCTCGCTACCTGCACTATCGCTGCGATGGCTCATCACTCGTCTAGACTCTTGAGGAACTGAGCCGAGGCTGAAATAGGAAGGCTGTGAAAGAACGTTGCTGCTGTCGGGGGTCATCAAAGGCGTCTGGCTCGGCGAGTGGTTGCCATGCAGGTCGAGCGAGGTTGACCGTGAAGACGCAACGGAGACTGACCGAGCGAATGGACCTTGCTTGAGTAAGTCAGGAGCTGACTCGTTATCGCTCTTCAGTGCTCTCTGTTGTCGGCCCACAAGTCCCATGCGCGAGAGACCGAAGTCGGTGAGCTTGAGGTGGCCCTTCTGGTCGATGAGAAGATTATCAGGCTTCAGATCTCGATGGATAATATCCCGGCTATGGAGATGCTCGACACCAAGAATCACCTCCCCGAGGTACTTCTTGGCCCAATGTTCAGGAAGTCCCCCCAGGACTTTGATTAACGAAGCACAGTCTCCGCCGTTGAGATACTCCATGACTAGATAGAGGTACTCCTTGCTCGAAAAGGTCCAGTAAAGCTTGGCGACGAAGTCGCTCTGACCTTGCCACATCATGATAGCTCGTTCGGCTTTGACGTTTCCGACTTGATTCTTTGCCACCATGTCAGCCTTCTTGAGCACCTTAATGGCGAAGTACTCGCCTGTGGACTTCTTTTTTGACAGGTACACACTGCCAAAGGCACCCTTCGATATCGGCTTTATGATTTCGAAATCCTTGATGGAAGGCTGCGCAGGTCGCGCTTGTTGGGGCGGGTTGTGTGCAGAAAGACGGGGCGACGGCGGTGCTCTCATGATGAACTCCGATAGAGCGGCGGACGACTGCCGTCGATGATGATGCAAGGATGGCGGAGGCAAGGGGGGTACAGGCGAGCTGAACTCATTGCCAGGAAGCATTGGGGACGGCTCCGGGGAGGCGAGGCCATCTTGTGGAAAGGGAAAACCTCGGGGCTTGTGGATGCGAAGAGGAGAAGAAGGCTGGTTCGACGATCGTGAAGGTGATTCCTGTCGGCGTGGTGAGGTCGATCCCGGGAGTATGAGGCTTTTCCTGTGGTGTTGTCTCGTGCTGGCAGCCCGACGCAGATCTCCAAACTCGCTGATCGGCGAGTCGGTCCGAGGGGCGTTGCGGGAGGTGACAGATGAGGACCGCATGCTGGTGTCACTTTCACCACCCTCGCTGCCCATGATGAGAGACTCCCTGCGAGACGCTCGGATAGAATTCCGCCTCGAATCGCGCGTTGGAAGGTTCATGCTGAAGCTCGTATTGAAAGTGGGCGTGGGACACTCGTAGGGCGTATGAGAAGATGGGAAAGATTCGACAAACGAAGTCGGGCGCGTCCGAGACCCGTCTTCTGATATGCTCACGTTCTTCAAAGCCTCGGCGAGTGCAGCAGGATCATTGAATGAATCGTCAAAGAAGGACTCGTTTGGCTCCGAAGGAGGCAGCTCCGGTTCCTCCTCCTCCGCAGAGTCGCTTAAGCGCCCGGCTGCAATGCGAGCGGCCTTTCTCAATGCTTCGTCAATACAGTCCTGAACGAGAAGAGCAAACTCAATGCGAATGCGCTCAGCATACTCAAGGATCCTCCTATGACGGAAGACTGCCTCGACCTTTGCTTTGGCGACTCTCTCGGTGTCTGCACAAAGAAGTGCGAGGCCTTGCTCTTGCTCAAGGGTGTTGGTACTAGGCGACTGCCACTGCATGACCTGAGAAATACGGGACTCGGACTGGGGTGATTGAGTACGAAGCTCGCCTGGGGCTTGCGATGACGAATCTTTGATGGCAGGAGGGCTGATCTCGAGAGCAGTGTCGCACAAATCCACAAGAAGCTCGACTATTCTAGCTTGCGGCCTTCGAACAGCAAACGACCGACCTCGTGAATGACCGAAAGCAGTTCTTTCGCGAGAGTTGGCGGATGAAGAGGAGGGAGACGAGCCGCTTGACGGAGACGGCCCAATTGGCATGCCTTTGTACTCAGCAGTAGGGAGTGACGACAGATCCCCAGTCAAGGTGCGGCTCCTCCGAACCTCGAGTGCATCTAGAACTTTGACGATGGAGTGTCGGTGTTCAGTTAGACCTTCCTGGGCCATTTGAACATCCATCTCTGCCCTGTGCTCCTGGAGACAGAGATCAGTGTGCTTTTCGAACCACCAGGGAGGAATGTGACGTTCGCATATACGGCACAGCACCGGAGGTGGAGGGGGGTGTAGTTCCGCATCATCGACTCCCGACTCGGCCAGCTGGGTCAGATAGCTTGCCAAAACCTCAGCTCCTGAGCCTAGGGAGTCCACAATCACCGCAGGGAGGTCGATCTGGATTTCTCGCGGAGCTGTCCAGGGACGCAGCATCCACATGGTCTAAGAGCGGACGAGTAGTTAGCAAGTGAATATGGTCTAGCGAACAGGGAGGCTGTGCTCACATGACTCTCGCCACCAGATGTGCCATCGTATACCATGATTCCCTGTGCCTCCAAGTCTATAACCTGCGATTCCACACTCTCAGTCCCTTGCTGTATGTCATCTAAAGGCAGAAGCTTGGACAAGGGTCCTAGGGCGACTGCGAACCGAACGCGGTGGCTCCTAGTGTCGTCCCTCTGCATAGACTCGACGACGTCCAGAAAGACGCCTTTGTTGTCGCTGACAATGACATCGGATAAAGGTAGGCCCTGAACAGTGTCGGGTTGTGTTCCTATAACGTCCACCCACGATGGGCTGACCCATCTGATCGTGCCATCAAGGTTGAGGTCTATGATGACATTGAGGGTTTGTTCTGCAGCTTCTCGAAGATCCTCCCTCTCCTCCCTTATGTTTTCGCTCATGGACCGTTCCATGGGTATCGCGGCCTCAGCCCGGAGTGAAGAAATCGCAGGGGCCGCCGCCTTGGGCACCTCGATCTCTGGCGGGGGAGTCGGATCTGCCATTGTGCCGATTGGAGGACTAAAGTTCGTCCAATGAAGAACTCAGTGGTTATTTGAGGTGGGAGGGAAGCCGACCGCAACTCCTTGTGCTTTATGGCACCTCACAATCTTCAAGGCCGGTTTCGACCAGACCGACGGCCGGAATCTGGCAAGGCGCGGGCGCCAGTACTACAAGTTACGCTCGACTAGATACATGTCGGTAGCAACTTGAGCAGGCGATTATCGTCTCCTCGGCGGGTAGAACACGACTCTCGGTGTCGCGGGTCTTGGGTCGCAGGATTTGCTTTCTGACTTCCGCAAGGGCTCGCAATTGGCGCGGACGACGCGGCGTCGGCGATATGAAGAGAACAGCCGACACTTCCGTGAAGCTGGGCGCCCCGGGACCAATTCAATGGGTCGTATTATCGAATCGAGGAACGGAGGATGAGAACTGCACGGCCATGGGTTAGTGAGTTTGCAAGATGATTGGGGACTGGAGGGAACCAGCGATCGCTTGATTAAGGCGAAAAACGGTGCACGTACAGGATACAAGTGCTCTCGTGACACGAATGCTCAGAGTGACTAAAAGAGCCAGGACGCGATCGAGATTTGGGAGATTGGATGATGTGAGCAGGCAGACAGGTCACAGTTCCAGAAGGCCGCAGTTGCCGGAAGAAGCTCAGAGAGCCAGGGTCGAAAAGTCCCAGTGAGGCTTTCTCTGGAACCGAGCGGGCTGACGATCGTGACGACGAAGGAATTTGTGGGTTCCGCCCGTCTTTCCACGACGTACTAGGCTTGGAACTCGAGGTGGCCTACTGGCACTGGGGAGGGATGGTGTAAATCCAACACCTGGGCTGTAGGTACTGAACTCGCAGGATGAACGAGTGGATGAAGCCAGTACGGGCCCTCGTTAGATCGCTAGATCGGTGGTCGTGTCACCGTGAATGTGAATGTGAATGGTGAACCTCGCCAATGTTCTCTGTCGGGTATAAACTGGCGGTCATGACTAACAAGTCGAAGTAGACTAGTACTTTTCGAACTGCATCGCTTCAACGTGTTGTGCCTGTTCCACGCCTTTTTGGGCCGGGTCAAGTGGTCATCGAAAAGAGGGGCCCCGGCTACAAACAGTCCAATCAAATGAAGCGGGCCCAACTGCAGGGAGTGCTTCGTCTTTAACGACCCTAGCAAATTGTCTTCCCCTGGTCCTTCAACCACGCGATCCTAGTCTCGCACCAGCTCCCGCACGATGATGTCGTGTTAAGTGGCGACGAGTGCTTGTAGTTTGATGCACGGAGTACTTATGCGCACCAGAGCTGGGCTGATTCTTGCATTTGCATTCGCAGATAGGGTATCAAAAAGAACATAAAGTCAGCACCAGATTTATTCGAGAAGAATCACAGCAGCATTGTCTGTGTGGGAAGGGAAGACCGACCCATGATGCGACCTTATATAATAATAAGAGGGAGCACTTGGAATCGGAAAGAACTCGAATTTCCCGTTCGGCGTGTTGTCGCTTCAGACGAGCCAAGACATTCCCAGCCGAACCCTTTCCAGGCCTCCTCTTCCAGATGTGGTAACAACAGCTGCCGGGTCCGGGTCCCCCCAGCTACTAGCTCTGCACTACTCCGTACACCACTACACTGTATCCGCGAACACATCAAATACATGTACGAGTACTGCTTCATGTTTGGTTGACAGTGCCCTCCACTATCGGTCGCTGCAGGTGCAGACCGGTGTGCATCCGACAGATCAATTTGAATCACCAGACGCTTTACTGTACGAACCAGGATGGCATGATCTCAATCATCGAAGGCACTTGAGCTTGGCCACACGAAGCGACCTCTATACTCCACCCCCAAACTTCGGTCTGGCATAGCGTGGTGGCCCCGTTTACTCTACATGGAATGGAGCCCCGTGGCCATTTTCGCCCTCATCGTGAGATCCGCCATCCCCCCGGGAGTTTCCTCCAGTTTTGCTTCTTCTTCAGCTCCTTCGAAGTTGATCTGCGCAGACAACTCACGAGGGACTTGCTTGTTGTTTCCCGGAGCCCCTCCTCCGCCGAGAGGCGATTGGCTTGGTAGATGCAACGTACACACTAGCAAACTCACAGTTCACTCCCACCGACCAAAACAGAGTTTCAAGTTTCCATTATCTCGACAAATAAACGCTATCCAGTCCAGCTCAAGAGCCATCATCCATAAAGGGACTTTTTCTGATTCGGCGACTTCCAAAGTCATTTTACGGGACTCTTGACTCGAGGGGAAGGTGTTCTTCTTTCCTTTCACCCCCTCTACCCCTCCGATACTCCATATTCACCTCCGCCCTACTTTCACTCTAGCCCACCCGCTCTTGCACTAGCACTAGCACTATTGTTCTTACTGACCATCCCGCACAAGAATGCGGGGCATCTGGGGAGGTGGATGCAGTGGCGAGCGTGAGAGGGGTTTCTCCAAGCGACACCCGCCATGCCGTCAATACATCTGGAGACGGTTCGGGGGGCAACGCATTGAGAGGGTTATGCGACATTCTCCAGGCCGCCCGTGTGTCCACGCGGGTATCGGCCAATCGCTCAACTCCTGGAGCCATTGAGATTGTAGTAGAGGGGGCGATGAGACTGCATCTCGACAGCCGGGCGTGATAAAACATAAGCCCCCTCCCTCAAGTGGCTCATCGGACGCTCGATATCGGACGCTCCTTGAAGCGTCCGATATGACCTCACCTCCCTCTCGCGTAAACACAGCACAGATGTAAGTGCTGCGGGCACCCGCTTTCGTTACATTTGATTTTATCATAGATGCAACCACCATTTTACAAATATGTTACTCAATCCGCGAGCGCCCTAGTGGTCCAAGTGGATTGTCAAGGAAACGTCCGCAGACGGTCAACCCGATATACTTCATTCATGCCTTCGTCCGAGTCGACTACTGCAGTCTGACAATGGGTTCGTCCAGCTCGAATCACAACGCCCCCCTCTTCCTGATACATGTAGCCGACAGAAAGACCATCTCCCCCACATGCCAGAGCTAGGTGCGTCCAGCCAATAGGCTGAACCATGACGACAGCCAACCGTCAAATTCAAAAAGCAGTCAGTGACCGTCGATGAAACCATTGGGAGCTCGGTGTGGTCCTACCGACCACCCTTACACCTGCAAGTCTCGAAGTTTACGAAGTGTAGGGTATTTTTGGTAGTTCCCCTCACCAAACTAGGTGCCAATCCAAAGGCCGCGACGGTTGGCATGATAGTAGGCGGATGTTTACTTGCGGAAGTCGCTTATTCCTGAGGGGCTCCGAAGGTTGTGGGAGATCCACGACCGCCCGTGCTGGTAAGAAGCGTAAGGGTTGTTCGCTACAGCTAGCCGAGAGCTCGGTCAGCGGAGCGGAGACACACACCCATCATCGATGACACCAACAATAGACCCGGCCACCTAACACTACACGCACCATTACGCGATCGGGAGGTACAACCCGGGGGGTTCTTCGTCCCGGTCCACTCAGCCGCCTCGTCGCTCGGTTTCATGACTTGTGCCGTTGTAAGTGTATTCTGTATGCTGATGGGAGATTCCGCCTCTCACAATTGATGACGAGCGGCGAGGATCGGAGATTGTGAACAAGTACTGTAGTAGAAGTATTCACTCTGTCACGAGGGGAAAACACATCATCGCCTCAAGTCGGGCTCTGACGGGCCCCTATCTATATTGTAAAGGGATATATGTACGTTTGCGTTAACAACGCCTCCAGTGCTCACTGCCCCATCACTTGGGGTCCGCCAACGTCTTGTCACTATCCCTAGTCTCTTCCGTAGCCAATTTCCTCTTGCCACCCTTCTGGTCACATAGCTTCTCCAACAGCCTCTCGATCCTCGACGTCGTCGCCTCCAATGCGCTCAGCCTCGAGTCAATGTCACTCATCTCCACATCCTCATCGGCCTCCTCCACCGAGCTCCGCATCTGAGGGGCCAGCCCCGGATACGTCGAATCCCTCCTCCTCGGCCGCCCGGACGGCGTCGAGCTAGCGGGCCGCCGCGTATACTGCCTTTGTATGAGGTGGTGCGTCAGCTCGTCGTCCGCCGCAATCATCTCCTCCACCGTCTCCGGCGGCGGCATGTCGAACACGGCACGGATGTCCTGCCGCGAGGCCATGTTCCACCGCTGCCAGAACCACTGCGAGGACCGCCGGGAGAGCTGCTCAGAAGCGGTTGGCGCCGGGAGCCGCGGGAGCCAGAAGACGCGGCGCTCGGCCGCGGCGATGAACAGGAGGAGGGGCAGGTTGACGAGGCGCACCGTCGCGACGTGGATCTTGTGGAACCAGCGCGGGCTTACGAGGAACTTGAGGGGCACGAAGATGAAGATGGCGAGAATGTTGAAGGGGGGCTGGTACGCGAATATGGCGTCGCTCTTGACGCCCTCTAGGGTGACCACCGCCTTACGGTACTGGATCTCGGCGGCGGCGTCCCTGGCGATGGCTGCGAATGTGTTTGAGAGGATGGAGACCAGGATAGTAAGGAACAGCGTGTTTCCCAGGAATGAGAAGGCAATCATGAGACACGGCCCGAGCAGCCAGTGGAACTCGACCTAAAGAACGGGGGCTGTTAGGTATTGCTATGCCCGCACTTTCCGTAGAAGGCACCTACTGATCGCTGGATCCCAGTACCGTCCAAACCAAACCAAATCCATAGCATCCATTTGCCGGTCGTACTGCCCGGAAAAAGAAAAAAAAACAAAGGTCAGCATCGCGTCACGGAAAACCTGCCGGTTTGCGCCAGACTCACAAAGGATCGTGGGAGCCGGGACTGAGCCATTG
>JAXQGT010000296.1:0-13228 GCA_037040375.1 Basipetospora sp. M8501
TTGTCTGAGGGATCTGTTGACGGATTTGGGGAGCGTGTGGCAGTTGAAGTTTGACTACCGGAGGTGTGTTGCTGCGGTGCAGCGGCAAAATATTACGTATATTGAGGTGAGCGGAGCCCCTTACTCCCATGGTGTGAGGGCCTTTGGATTGTGCAGACTTTGGCTAACTATTTTTTCCTCCTTTCTCACAGATCCTCGACTTCGGTGCGGTGCGAGACGGAAAGCCGCCCGAGGAGCTCGGCAAGCGCATCCTCTTGGACGAGCCCGAGGTTCAGCGGCTCCTGGAGGAGTCCACCTAAGGCGACCACTAAGACTGGCCAGCGTGTTAGTGTCGGTCCCGTATGAGACGGCATGACGATGTACATACGAGAGTGACGTGTGAGCGGGGGGGTTTTCCTCTGTTTGCATCAGTTGTCACGATCCTCTTTTTATTTTTTTTCCTCAGGAACCAAAAAAACAAAAACGCAAGAATTAGCAGGGAAGAGGGAGAAATGCGGACCATCACGGCTAGGGCTCTTTGTTTTCCTTTCTTTATGCATGCTTATTTGAAACTCATCGCCAGGCCCGAGGTTTTGTTTACGGCATCGTACTTTTGTCACTTTTGTTTTTCTTCCCGCTCTTATTGTCCCCTTCCCTTCGCGCATTCCACGAAGAATGATGGCTTCTTTTCTTTGTTGCCCCACCCCACGAGAAGAAAAAGCATTTGGCAAAGGGGGTTTCCCCCCAACACTGGAGTTTTTTTTTAACGCCTTGATGGTCACATCTTTTCATAGTCTCATTTCTGCCCTCATCTTATCTGAAGGAAAGGGGAAGCGCGTGTGGATGTGTTCGTTCGTATCCTTTATGTTGCACGGAAAGGGAGAACTTTTTTTGTTTGGAGGGGGAAAGGGGGTGTCTTTTTGATTTTCTTTTTCTCTCTAATCATTAACTCTGAACATGAAAACAGGTTTCTTTCCTCGTAAGTGTCTAGTCTTGTTATGGCTTCTTGACTTTCTGTGTAAACTACGACTCGGGATGTGAGTGTTGGTAGAAACTGGGCATCCCTTGACCCAGAGGGTATGGGATCCAGGTTATTAGTAAGGCCGCATACTTCGACCACTGTAGCCACTTCCCTTTGGGTGCGTCCCTGCGTCTAGTATAAACCTCAGCTTGGAGGCAGGCCGTATCTAGAGTGAGAAGAAGCAGCGAGTAGTAGAGAAAGGCGCTTGGGCTCCTGTTTCCGCAGCCCGAGCTCCGGTGTAGGGAAAAGACCAAGAGTGGGTGTTGGCCGGTACAGACGTGAGAGTGGGGGGAAGGAAGACGGATAATGAAAGAAGACGAAGAACAAGAAGCGTGATGCCCTTCCCTTCCCCCGTTTTTACTCTCAAGGCCAGCCGGCTATGAGATGGACGCGGGTATATCCAGAATAAGCCCTCCGGGACCCTGGAGCAGCCTTCGCCGGCCTAACTGGCACTCCTTGTTGAGTATCAAAGTGCGACGAGACGACATCACGTCGCGAAAGTGCGGAAGGGGGCCCAACCCCGGAGCCTTTGAAAGTCCGGTGGACTGATAACGACGAGAAGGGGAGGCAAGACGCTCCCTCCACTTTCCGGTCTTCCGTTCTGTCGTGCAACCACCGCGGGGCGTGGTTGGTCAGAACCACCCTTGGGAAACAAGGATTCGTTGATGAGAAATTACTGGGGAGATCATTCCCAACGTAGGAAAGCCGCGCAGACCTTACTCGAACAGATAATGTGCGTACAAAAACCATCAGAGCGTCTTCCGTTATGGTACAAACGGTGGAATATCTGCCCGAGCCTCGCTCCTCGACACTGCTCAAAAGGGGCCGGCTCAGAGCCAACCCCGCACACTCAGCTGCTCGCGCCATCTTCGACATATCAATCACTGGTTGCCCAACGAGCGCAATCTTGCCACTAAAACAAACAGAAAAGACATCAAGAAAAACGGCGGAAGGCAGTCCTCCGGGGGGTCAGGAATAATGCCAAGGACCGTCGTCCCGCCCGGCGGCGAGTGGACGCTCACCGTCCCGGACTTCACCACGTCGACGAATCTCGGCCCGCTGCCGCCGACCACGTTCCCGCCCGCCTGCCTCGACACGCTCTACGACATGGGAACCATCGCGCTGGGCCTACCGTGGACGTACAACACCATGGGGTGCGCCGTCAGCACGTGCTGCCCTTCTGAGCGCTTCTACACGGAGGACTGGGCGTGGATGACGAGCTACTACTCGCCCGGGGTGTGTCCCGCGCAGTATAGGCAGTGTCGACCGCCGCCTACGATGAGCTCGGAGCCGGGGGAGACGGTTGCGTTTTGTTGTCCCACGGGTCAGTGAACAAACGTCGCCTCAATTCTATTTCTTTTTTTCTCTCTATATATCTTTTTTTTCCTTTTGTTTCTTTCTGTCGGCCGTGTCATTCGGAACCCTCTGGTCTAGTAACACATGACAAGGAAAATGTGCCGCCGTGTAGGCTACGAATGCCCCGATCCCGATACCGGCCCGTACACCTTCTACGGCGCCTGCCAGAGCCTCCTCTCGACCGCGACGCCCATCGTCGTGCTCGACGACTTGTTCAACCAGGAGACCGTCTCCACGAGGACGTTTACGCTCGACGACGGCATGATCAACTCGTGGCAGATTGCGTACCCGATACAGGTCCGCTCCAGGGACGGCGAAACCATTCCGACTGATGCGCCGCCGCGGGACGAAGCAGGCGGCGGCGGCGGCGGCGACGATTTGTCGACGGGGGCCATTGTCGGGATAGTATTCGGGGTTTTATTCTTCATCGCCTTTGTATCGGCTGCAGTTGCGCTGCTTATAATCCTTCGGAAGCGACGGAACAAGGCACCTCCGGGCACCGCCGGCCATGCGCCGGCGGGGTTTCTTCCGGCCCAGCAGCAACAGCAGCAGCAGCAGTACCAGCAGTACCAGCAGGCACCCTTTGTGATGGGGTATCAGGCCGGGGAGGGCTCTCCCTGGCAGTACAACGCCGGCGCTGTTCCCGCACCGCCGGGCGACGCTGCTGCTGCTGCGGCGGCGACGAAGAGTCATTACGAGCTCGACCCGACGACTCACCCCCCCGGCCCGAACCGGCCAGAGTTACACCCGGAGACCCTCGTGGATCCTGCGCTGCGAGTGTATGAGATGGACCCGGCGACGCGCGCGCTTGAGCTGGATAGCGGATTGAAGAAGTAGATACCCTGAGACTCGTCTAGTCTATAGAGCTCGTTGTGAGCATTGAAACAATTGAGATCCAGACACTGGAATATCACCAGCTAATAAACAATTAATCAACCGTTCTGTGGTCAACGTAGGGCTGCTGTGAGGGAGTATCTTTCCGGAGCCCTAGACAAGAGAGTGGACTTGATGCGTTCTCTAACGTCACTCATCATAGCCCTTGCTCTCCCTCTTCAGCATACCGGCTATGCTTCACTCCTCGTATTTCGATGGCCCTTGCGAGGCTATAAGCTGTCAAGTACTAGAGAACTCTGCTACCCGCCGATCCCATTCTATCTGTTATATACGTATCTCCTACAAGAGGAATGCAGCCGGCCTTTCGGTCTCCCTTTAAAGTATGTAGACTCTGTGGTATCCCGACTTTCTGTCGTGACGAAGGAAGACCGCGTATCTCGGCTAGGAGCGGGCACGGCGGAGGTGTATCAAGGATCGTCTTGTAGATCATGGGCCCTGCCCCGAACAAAATGGATATTGATTCGTAGAGAGGACATCAAATCCATGTGGCAATACTAACGGGGAGAAATAGCGGCAGAAGCCCGCAAGAGAGAACACGTCGACTAGCCCCGGTTGTTGAAGCCCAGGCCAAGTGTCAACGTCGCTCTGCGATAGCCTCTGACCTCAGGGCAGGATTCTTGTTTAAACTCGCGGAGAGGGTTACAAGAGTTAACCCGCCTGACATGCCTCGAGGAAGACAGTCCGTGGCAAGTCCAGCTTTCGCTCAATGGCAGGGATTGTATGTGTGTGCTGGCTGGAGCCTGTAAATGATACTATTTCGAGCTATAAAGATGCGAGATCTCTGATTCTTCTAGCCTAGCAGCAAACTCCGTAAAAGAACCCAGCCAAGGGGAAAATACGAAGAAGAACGATATCCCTATTATTGGTTGCGGCACGAAAGGCTGCTCGTTCTGTAGAAGGTCTTCCTCGTCTAGTATAATACACCGCCTTCCGGGTGCCGGTGAAACATCAATGGTGTTGGGAAAAACGGGTCAACAGCGCCACTTCACGATCACTTTAGATAAGGTCGCTACAGGATTTCTTCTACACAGGAAGAAGTAGTAGGTAGTAGAGAAATAATTCTAATACTTGAAGCTCTAGTATTAGAAAAATATTAAGAGTAGGTGTTAGCTATAATAAAAAGTAGTGTAAGATAGAGGAAGAAGAGCGGACTACGGAGTAGAAGAGTCTAGTGGACGGGATGACGACGCCCCTCCCGTGGAACTGCGGCGGGGCGTGGGTGGTTAGAACCACCCCCTGGGATACGAGAGCCTATTTGGGAATTCATTCAGGGTGGGAGACCCACGCAGGTCTTCCTCTATCCGTAGTGTGAATAATGTGTATGGAAGCCATCAGAGCGTTTTCCGGATAATGCTTTCGTACGAACGGCGGAATATCAGAGCAGCCCGAGCCTCGCTCCTCGAGGAAGAATCCCTTTTCAACAGGGAGTGGAGCCTCATAGCCAACCCAGCGCACTCAACTTGCTCATGCCGCCATCTGCGACACATGTCAATCACTGGTTGCCTAATAAGTCTCCTATCTCGCCCGGGCCCCCCCTAAAAATTGGAAGAAAAAAAATTAGAAAAAAAGAAAAAAAAACAGGGGAGAAAGAAGCGAAAGGTAGACATCATTGAACACGATTGAACACAGTCGAGCCAAGCAAGAGGTTGGAACGATGTTTCTAAAATCCATCATGGACAGTCACTGCTTAGGAGATGGGCCCGGTACCAACAGACTCGGCTGGCATATACCAATATTGGAATCGGGACGACATTGGATGGTCATCCCAGTCTTGGTAGGTACAGCCGAGTCCGCAGTGTGTCGTTTGGCAGACATTCAAACCTGGGAACAATGTCTCCCTAGGTACAGTAGTTACTCTACTCCGCCCACTACTCGTATTACATACCCGCCAATTGGGTTGATACGAGCACAGCGACGATTGCTCCCTGTGCGCTCATTGATAATACTTCCTAGTCAGGTCGGAACATCCACTCATCCGACTCTTCAACATACCATTTGCAGTTATCCGACCATTCTTGGCCAGTCGGTCCAGAGCCCCATAAGTGTGGTCAAGGTTCATGTACATGCAAACGTCAGAGAGAAAGAAAAAAAAGTACTCAACTCCCTTGTTGGCTCTGGTGTACGTCCCAGAGGAGCCAACAAGCAGGCTCTCAAGAACATGAGATGGTCTATCTAGACGAGTAAGTGATTTAGCTGATCTTTTTATTGAAATGAGCAAGGGGATTCTGTTTCATGTGTCGGGCATCGTGGAGAGTGGAACGGACTTGACCGAAGAGTGGTGTACGATGATGACCAGCCAGACCAGAGGAGGGGGGGGGGATGTTGGAACGGAGAGGTGGAGAGTCTGGAACATGAAGCCTGAGGGTCAGTTTGCTAGGTATCCCGGAGCTACAGAGGTAGTTCCTCTAGATTATAGCTGTCTGTCGCATGTGTTAGTGGAGCGAAGCTATCCGTGAGGGAAACAAAGTTTTTCTTTTTCCATCTTACGGAGTACACTACATGGTAGTGTAGAGGCGGAGTGGAACTGCGCAGATGAATTGAGGCAGCTGGCTGGCTGAGACTTTCCTGTCGACATCGAACAGAGTACGGACGTCTCACCGAGCTTGAATGACGTGGGCCCCAGCAAGAAGACAAGGGGGACCGAAACCAATAGGTGGGCGGTGCCTGAATGTGGCGGCAGGGGGTCGACGACAAGGGTTGCCACCGTACCAGACGATCGGTGGAGCCACCTGTCGATTGGACCAGAGTGTCGGTGTAGGGTATTGTGAAATCTACGAGAGCACTCCCGGGGGCGCATACTGCATGTGTTCCTGGTGGCCGTGTAAACTTCAATGTTGAACCCAGGAATGTGGATATTGGCGATTTTAACGCAGTAACTTGATGCGATCAGAACCTCGATTTTAGCGGCACTACTACAGTTAAGACAGCAGAGGCGTACTGCTCCTCAGACCCACCTATGCCCTTCGAAGTCAGGTGTATAACGTCGACATCCAAAGTACGAGGAGTCAGCACAGCCATACGAAAGGACCCCCCATAGGAAAGGGAAACCCCCCCCCCTGTCTGGTCGTTTCTCGGAGCAGCGAGGCACTCACAGAAGACAAGGGCGTTGTTTCCCTCGGCGATGAAATCGACTCGATCGGTGAGCTGCGAGTCACCCTCCGACCCGAGCTCTTTTCCTTCTTATAGATCCCCTTGGACTCCCCATCCCCTTTCTTTCGTTCTCTTCTATTCTCTCATCCATCTTCGCGCACCTTCAGTCTTCATGGTATTTACCCTCCATTTTCATCTTCCAAAGCTATTAAATCGGACAAGAAGGTCTGAAGAAAAAAGAAAGAAAGGACAAACAAGAACCCGCCAACCCAAAATGGGTGACCCTAGCCAGTTCGAGGGCAAGGCTCCTACGGAAATACATGACCGCCAACCTGACCCACGGTCCGACCATAAAGCCCTTACTACTGGCATTAAAGTTACTACTGGCATTAAAGGGTTAGTACCAAGTTCCTGTTCATGCCATCTTCCTTCCTGCCACAACCTCGAGTCTCCAAGTCTTTCCGTTTCTCTATACTCGGCGACCGTTTAAGTTCGATGCTGACCGGCCTTTGCACCTTAAGACAATCTGAGCATCAACATCAACCTCCGCCGGACCACGGCGACACTTTGAACAGTAGCCATGACGACCTATACGCCGCTGCCTCCCGAGATATGTTTCCCGAGGCCGTGTGTATGGCCGACATAGAGGGCCGCCCTCAACAACATACCCTATCTGGGGTAGACCACCTTTTTAATAATGGCACCCCCGCAAGGGCTGATCAAGTCAGTTGTCCTCCGCACTTTCAACAAGCGCTTCTCTCGTCCCTACATATACTGACAATTCTATTAGAACTACATTAGCAACACCAACTACAATGACGTCGTTCACCATGGCAATAAACCTTACCATTCGACGAATTATAACCGCTCGATCAACTCCTTATACAGCGACGATTCCGGCTATAAGGACGTTTACGACTCGAAGAGTTACAGCTACTCGAGCGACCGGCTATACAACATCAGTTATTATACCAACTATTCCCGATTTCACCATGACATTGAATGTCATGACCCGAAGAAGAAAAAGTTTTACAATCACTCGATCAACTCGTTAAATTCCGACGGTAAACACCTTCACGACGATATCGAATATGGCGACTCGAAGAAGCACAGCTACTCGAGGGACTCGTTATGCACCAACCATAACGAGCTTCACCATAGTTCAAATTACCACAAGTCGAAGAAGATTTACAACTACCCGGTGAACTAACTCCACGTCGTTGCACAACAATATCAAGTACAACGACGTCCACGAGATTTCCAACTCTCAACGAGTTCAACAACCTATCGAGACCAAACGGAAACGGAACACCTAAAAGTGTGCCTGTGCCGGTGGCAGCATGGTCCTCCCATCTTATACCCAACGGCTTCGTCTTTGTACAAAGACAAGACTTGCAAACTGCTGGGAGGCTGGGAGACGGATAATTTTAAGGCTTTTAAATACCTGCTAATAGTCAGGATTGACAAATTATATGTATCTTGGGATATGGAGTGAAATATGAAATGGAAGTCAAAGAGAGAATAAGAAAGATTTACTTTTATAGAGCGAGGTTGATATCAATAGATATATTCCTACCGCTAACTTAACAATATTACATGAAATTTATGTCTCAAGGTTCGTAAAGCTAGTGTCGTAGTCAAGTTGCCGCTTCGAGATGTAAATGCCGGGGAAAAAGAAGAAGAACAAGACGAGACGACACCAATAACTCCTCGCATGACATTGTGATCCCGAAGAACAAGACATGGTATCGCGTACATTTAGGAAATGCCGCACTCCCTTCTCCGATGGGAATGAGGTAAAGAAGAGAAGAAGAAAAGGCAACCTATGAAGGGGAGCCAGACTTGGAAAACGACTTGCCTTAGGCCCCAGTAAACGAAACACTAGGGTGAAGAGAACGAAGAAGCCAATTCCTCGGCAGAGTAAGGAAAGGTTGAGGAAGAGCAGGAAAAAGAAACGAACGGGTCTTACACCCTGAACGACTTCCTCTTCCCCGCGCCCTGCAGCACGTCGCCCTCCACGCCAAACCCATACCCGCCCGCCCCCCTATTCACCACGATACCGTACCCGACCTTGACCTTCCTCGCGCCCGGCAGCGCGCCCTCGGGGCCCCAGGGGATCTTCTCGAGCGCGGGACCCCTCGTGGCGGCCGCGATGTCGCTGAACCGCGTGTCCCTCGTGATCCCCTCCTCGCGCACCGCCAGCACGCCCACCACGACGGCCGCGATGGCCAGCACGATGGCCGCCGTGTACACGCCCCACAACCACGCGGCGCGGTACACGAAGCGGTTGCTCGACATGGACTTTTCGCAGGGGTACTCGGTGTCCTCGCCGCCGACCTGCGCGCCGCTGAGGGTATCCTCGTCGGCGGCCCACACGACGGCGAGGAACTGCGGGTTGGAGAATAAGGAGAGGATCATGTCCTCGTAGACGGACTGCAGGGCGTCGGGGAAGTCGCGGACGGCGTGGTACGACTCCGGGCGCGTGAGCCTCGTGTGGACGACGTCCGTGGCGAGGATGTTGAAGGGCTGGGTGATGGTGCCGTTGAGGTAGCGGCGCAGCTGGGCGCCCAGGGAGAAGTAGGCCGCCTTGGTGCGGTAGCGGCTCATGTCGTCGCGCGGCCGCACGTAGTTGTCGCTGGGAAGGGCCGTCGTGTTGTCGAGCGTGCCGTCGTTGGCGGCGTCGTCGCGCTGGAACACGGTGTCGATGACGGGGCGGAGGAAATCCCGCGAGACCACGCGCGTGGTTTGCACCCCGCCCGCCGTGTACGAGAAGTTGACGGCGTACGCCGTCTCGTAGTGCTCGCACCCGATGATCTTGGGCACGAAGGCGTCGTCCCACCGGGAGTCGTTGCGCTGCAGGGGTTGCTGGCGCGAAGGGTCGTCGACCTCGGTGTACCCGACCCAGATGACGGGATCGGTGCGCAGGGCGCCGAGGTCCTCTGGGTAGGGGGCGTCCTGGAGGGGTATGCCGCCGTCTCCGCCGCGGATCTGCGGCTTCGCGTACTGGCCCTCGTAGGCGAGCGAGACGTAGGTGAGGTTCCCCCTGGGCGCGAGCACGTCGGTGTCGAAGGGCGGGTCGACGCCGTTGAGTTGGCGCGGGGTGGCGCCCACGCCGCTGGCTAGTTCGGTGCACTTGTATCCAGGGGCCACGAAATCGATGGTGAAGGTGCAGTTCCAGCCCGGGTCGCAGATCTCGGAGGCGGCGCCGTCGCGCGGGATGGGGCCCTTGAAATACGCGGCCATGGTGGCGACCTGCTCGAGCTGCCGCGACGGGCCATCGTAGTAATCAAAGGCGTCTTCGTCGCCCTTGGACGGCTCGCCCGTGATGTTCCAGTACGACATGGACAGGGAGTACAAGTTGTTTATGATGGTGGGGTCGCGCCAGTCGTTGGACCCTTCGTGCGCAAAGTTGAGCGAACGTACAGAGCGGCACGTGGAGCTCTCGGTCGTGGTGCGCAGGTCGACAGTCAAGGTATCGGACGCGAAGATGACGACGAGCGGGGTCAGCCAGACGTATAGGGCGAGCACGAGGGCCAGCTTGGCCTGCTTGAAGAGCTCCCAGTTGAGCAGGGCGGTGATGTCCTCGGTCGCCGCGAAGAGCGAGTCGACGGCGGCCAGGCTGAGCACCTTGCGCCGCACCGTCACCCAGATACGCTGGCGGAAGGCGGTGATGGCGGCGGTGGCGAGGGAGGCCTTGGCGAGGAAAGACAGCGCGGCACCGTAACGAAGCACGCGGGTCTGGGCGTGGGACTCGGCGGGCTGGCCGTCGAGACCGCGGTAGTAAAAGTGGTGGCCGAGGGCGAAGAGGATGCCCGTTACGAGGAAGAAGTACATGCTGTAGTGCGGCAGCCAGTACTTTTGGAAGAACCCCTGAGGGCGGTACATGGACGACTCGTACGTCCGGGTGCGCCCTGGGCCGCCGCCGCCGCCGCCGCCGTGGTGGCCCGGGGTGAGGGGAGTCGCGGGCGGGATTGCGTGGTAGCCGGGAGGGTTGACGCCAGGCGGAGGGGGACTGAGGCCGCCGGACGGGGGAGTCGGGAGCATTTCGGTGGCATCGGGGTGGTCGGGGTTCGGTGCCGGAACAAAGCTGTACATCGCATTATTGTTGGTGTAGTACTCTGGGGCCGGCGTCTGCTGGAAAAAATACCCGCCGGCGGTAGCATTCGGAATCTGGGCTTGAGCTTGCATTCTCACGGCATCGTAGGACTCGAATTGTTGCGGTTCTACCCTCGGCCTGTTCGAGGCGTCCCTGTCAAAGTGCGACTGTTGCGGCTGCTGCGGCTGCGGCTGCGGCTGGTACTCCTGGTATTGCTGGTGGTATTGCTGGTATTGCTGTCCGTCATCCGCAGCCCCGATGGGAACATACGGAGTCGAGGACGCCATGGTAGTGCCGTCTCCAGTTGGGGTTCTCCGGGGGGCAGACCAATGCGACTGTTGTTGTGGTTGCTGTTGTTGCTGTTGTTGGAATTGCTGGAATTGAAGGGGGGAGGAAGACATTGGGGACACCGGGGACGGGGGAGGAATTCTAGCGGTCGGCGGCTCGGTTGGCGCTGGGTGCCACGCTGCATCTCGTTGGTGGGTGGCCGGGGTGGTCAGGCTCCCTGTGGATGGGGATACGGTGGATGGGCTGGCATTATTATTACCCCCTGCAGACTCCATCTCCTTCTGCCCTGCCGATGAGTTTTGGGGTTGTGAGTCTTGTCGGGAGTGCGTCGTCATCGTGCTAGGTGCGGCGACTGTTTCTTGCTCCGGCCGAAGGTAGAGAATAGAAAAAATGGCACAGAACTCTACATTTACACGATGCGGGATGACGGTAGAGAAATACGACGGAGAAGAAGAGAAAAGGGAGACAGGGTCGAAGGAGGAGGCGGAATCATCACTATTATTTAGGAACAGAGGGGCGGGCAGAGCAGAGAGAGAGGTAGGGATTCGCGTCCTTTCCTTCCCTTTTACATTCTCTATTATTTTTTTCCCGTGCGCCGCGATCAACGGCGCAAGCCTGGGGTTCGAAGGATTCGGCGATGTGCAAGAGAAGCGACCGGGGGTGTGGGGAACACAACGAGGCGCAATGACAGCCACGCCCGGACAGAGACGAACCAGAAAGATCAACGATGGAGGGCAGTAGGAATGGGACGCAATCCGCAGTGTATAAGTGGGACGTGGAGGTGCATTGTGGCAATCTACGCAGTATATGCAAGGCGTGAGACGGGCTTCAGCGAAAAAGTAACCGAAAAGAACGAGTGAGATGTCGGAAACTGTCCAAGCAGAGACGGCAGGAGAATGAGGTGAGGTGACTGGGATTCCTCATGTTCACGAACCGGGGGACGACAGAGAAAGAGGAGAACTGCTCTAGAGAAAGTGGAATATTACTCGGCAAGCCGGCATGCAAGAGCGCAGTAACACTCGTCGAAGGCATCGAAGGATTTCCAAAAGGACAGTCCGTGACATACAGCGACACTTTAGAATATGAATCTACTCCCGTAGGACACAGAAACATTCCTCTGGTGTACAATATCCGTAGCCGACTTCCCAGAGAATGAAAGCGATGGCAAACCCCCAAAATCGGATGACGGAAAAGCACCGTCAAGGGGGGCCGATCGATCATACCCACCCTTAGGACCCCCCCTGGGCTTGGGCCGCCGGGAATCAATCAGCCCTGTGGTGTCTCCAGGGATACGCTTGTACGAGTCGGGACTAGGTCACGGGTACAGGACTAGTAGCTCCAGTTGAGAGACGAGGGGAGCAGTAGGGTGACACAGGTGACGATGGCCGCAGACGCCACTAACACGGCAAGCAATTAGAGCATCAAGATATTGCTTTCGTATTGGGAAGAATTTGGCGTATGGCGCAGACCGCCTGTTGGCCCATCTCATTTTAAGCTACTGTTCAGCTTGGACGCCCATCATCTGAAAACGCAGGCCGGGAAGAGTATTGACCACCTGGGCGGCCGCCCTCGAATTCGCCTGGCCTCGTATGAATAGACCGCAGGCGAGGCCTTGACAGCCCTTTAAGGAGGGCCACTTCGCCCAACATTGTCCAGGTAGCTGGATCCAGAAGGCAGCAAATACGAAAAGCGTCCAAATAGTAGAAGCGACGATGAACTTGATTTCTCCCGGGTAGAATAATGTAACTGATCCGTAGTATTCTCGTACATCTGTCCACTCGGCGAAGTTGCAGCCACGAACTTTAGCGGTATAGATAAACCCGCAATATAACTGGCGCGGTGGCGGGAGGTGATGACGGGATGCTCGAATCCTTCGAGGGGGGTTGATCCGTCTCGCGAAACGGCTGGGCAGACGATAGAGTGGCGGAGGAAGGGGGGTGTGCTGGGGATTACTCGAGTCCAGTCCAGTCCTTGCAGAAACATGCAGAGTCCTGCACATCGATGTAGGGAGGATTATTCTAAAATTGAAAGATATCAATATAGAGGGACATCCTGACGGGCGCTATGAAATTGAAGGTGATTTGAACAGTCGAGCTCTATTGATATCAACACCCGACAGAAAGCCGGGGAGGAGATGAAGAACATTTGATGGCCGCCCGACATGGGAACCGAGTCGAATGGCGGACGACGTGCCGTGTCTGCACTCATCTGAGACGCCGAGATGATGCACAACCCAAAATCAGCCTTATTACACGGGATGGCCCAAACTGCAGACGACCTCATTCTGGCCCTGGGAAATTATTATACGTCCACTAGAAGGGGTTTCTGTTTATAGCTCGTAGTTCTGGTCACTTCCCTGCCGAGACCCGAGAGCGCCGTCAATCGAACTGGAGCTCTGTGCGATTTTCTTTTAATTGTCGTCGATATTTTACTGAACACTGTCGATGCTAGACTGTTCTATTTCCTCAGGACCACCTTGTTGTCGACAGGAGGTGGGAGAGATC
>JAXQGT010000297.1:0-13349 GCA_037040375.1 Basipetospora sp. M8501
TCGCGCACTGGGCGGCCCGACCCGAAGGGATGCTCAGGGACACTTCAGTCCTCTCTGTGATGGGCGTCATGAAGGGGAGACGATTATTAGCCGCCTCGACCGGGTCCCTATACGGCCGAGTTCGTGGCTCATAATCCTCAGGCGGAATTGGGATGAAAGTCGTCCGGGTCTTCGGGGGCGACTCGCAGTCGACTGGCGTTACCAGGCCGTCGTGCTCGTCGGGGCTGGTATCGATGAGATCCGAAACCTCGTCTTGCTCACCGTCCCGTGAGCTGGTTTCGTTATTGTCGCCATTGAAGATGTCGGGAATATGCCTTCTCGTAGAGAATTCGGACCATTCGCTGACACTCTTCGCGTCCGAGGTCAAGTCACCTGCATCCGTGTCCTCTGCAGCCTCTGTAGCTGCCCCCTCCGTATCATCGCCGGCTTCGGTAAGGCCTCCCTCTGTCAAGTCGCCGACTTCTGTAAAGCCAGCCTCAGTTAGGTCGCCGGCCTCGGTAAGGTCGTCGCCGTACTCGCTGGTCGAGATCTGTCTTGTGGTAGCATTACTCTCGGCGCCACTGGTGTAATCTCCGTCTGTCTCGTATTCGTCGTCGTCGTCATCGTCGTCACTCCCTTCGTCTTCGGATTTCTTGGTAGAAAGAGGCTGATTGAAGATGTCGTAGATGTCGTCTGTAGCCGCCCTTGTGTGTAGGGTCATTGTAGGCTCTGCGGAGCCCCTCTTCTTCAACTTTGGCCTGGACGGCGAGTCAAGTTTCGCCTTGACTGTGAAGGCGTTAGTGCTTCCGTGTGTGCCCCGATATTAGATCAGTAATGAACAAGTTTTACTTACTTATCTGCGTCTCATTGACCTCCATAACCTTCATCTTCTTGGGCTTCCCGCTGGCTCGAGCTGCAGGCTGCTTTACGGCGCCGTTCTCATCGTACATGCCAGTGTCTCTGTGAATAACCAGCTTCTCGGAGACACCCTTGGTAATGGCCTTGACGCCACCATCGCGGTGTACAAATGCTGCGGGGGAGTTCTCGTCGTTGGGGACATCGTCCTCGATAACCGGCTCGTCATCCCAGCTGCGGTCGAGCCACCCCCTGTTTGTGGCCCACACTTCCTCAAAGCTGAGCTCTGTGCCGCGTTCATCGGGCGTGGGATAGAGTGCCGCCAAGTCGACATATATTCTCTCCTTCTTCCCAGTGTTCGGGTTCATGGTCACTTGGTATTCGCTCGACAAAACAACAAAATGTGATATTTGCGAGAGCAAAGACTACAGTACACGTGAAAGCGAAAAATCGGCATGACTCGCAATTAGTCCTAAGATCATCAACAACGTGGTCGGGATAAGATGGGGGTTGGGAGGAAGGAATTTGGCAGAGTGAGCCTAGACGGAGGGAGAAAGGGCGAAGGGCGTCGAAGCTGTGCTTACCTTATCCTTGAACACTTCCATCTTGGGTCCCGCCCGCTTCTTTCCTCCGGCCTTGAGCGTCTCCCGTGCCCACGGTTTAGGCGCCACTGTGTTCTCCTTCTTCCTCTCTGCCAGGGTACCGATGTTATCCCAGCCCTTGGACCCCGCCCCTCGAGATGAAAGCACTGGGGGAGCGGCGTCAGCGTCGGAAAATATGGCGAGCTTTTCTCGCCCCGGCCTCGCCGAGCCGCCGACTCCGCTGTTGGGCCTGGGCGCTTGTGGGTCAACCGCCGGCCTGGCGGCGAACGGATCGACCTTGGCGGCTAGAGCGGGCCTCACAATAGGCAGCGCCGGAGATGAGGGTGCGTTATCGGCATCGGGTTGCTGTGCCTTCCTGTCCTCGAATTCCTTGAACTTGCGCAGCAGCCTCTGCGTCGGCCTCGCCTCCCTTTCGATCCCCAGTTTGTAAACCTCCTCGGCCTGAGTCCACCGCCCCGCTCTCTCTAGCCACGCCGCGTACTCCTCGTAGTACATGGCTAGCCCCTCACCCACGCTGTGGCGCGAGAGGTACATGAAGGCCTCGCGCGGGGCGTCGGAGAAGAGGTTGATGTAGTGCATCCATATCTTGAGGTAGCGCGGGTCGTTCTTGTATTGAGGCGAGCCGATGAACGCCTTGGTTGCGCGTTCGAGGAGCGTATGGAGCTGCGACTGGGGGGTGGCCTGGGCGGAGGGGTACGCGTCGAGCGTCCAGCGGACGTATCGGTCGAACACATCTAGGGGATCGTCGGATTCCGCTAGATTGGCGACCTCCTCCTCGTACTCTGCGCGGATGCAGTCGTTGATGGATTTTGTGTCTGAGGGGGGCGGTTGCGTTTGTGTCGTGTGTTTGTGGAGGGGTGAGGGGGAGAAGAGCTCTGCCAGCTTCTTGGCTGAGCGGCCGCTGGGAAGAGCCTGGATGTTCTCCTTTTGGCTCTCGATCACATCGAAGTTGATTAGATCATCTGAGGCTGCCATTCTGATGCGTTACGGCGTTGGTAGCCGGTGTGTTAGTCAAGGAGAGAGAAGACGGTGGAAGACGGTGTTGGCGGAGGCGCAGATTACGACCAAGCCAGGGCTGATTGTGGAGGCATCGAATTAATCAAGACGGGTTGGTTTGTTATGTTACTGTTTATCGATTGGGACGTAACCACGGTGACATGGGGCGGACTACAGATCTATTATTGCGAAAAGCGCTTTGGCGGACCGTTCGCAGCTGAGTACATTTGTCATAAACATAATACCACGTGATTGGATAAGCTACGTTACTCGGGTTTACCCCTCCAAACCAGCACCCTAACAACACATATTTTCCCCTCCCTATAAGGCATCGAGAGCGACATCGTTTGATTCGTGAGGCTCCAGAGATGCAAGACGAGAAAGCGTGGGCAATAACTAGTTATCTTTCAACTAGACAGTGAATTACGGATTCTTACTCGAGTTCCTTCCAGAACTATTTCGGACTCGCGCATTACAACCCGTAGATATTCTATCAAGCTCCCCCTACCCGTCTCATTTTGGAGAGATTCCGCCCCTTGCCACCTCTCAGACCCTGTACCAGCCATCTTTTTTTCGTTTCGTAAGCAAAGACATGACTTTTCCTCTTTAATCATCAATGTGAGACGTAGAAAGTGGATTCAATCTGGACCGCATGCCACACCACTCCTTTACAGGTTGACGGAGTTGCGGAAAGCGCTGCCAGCATACACGGCATGCTCACCGAGCTCCTCCTCGATGCGGAGCAGCTGGTTGAGCTTGGCTAGGCGCTCGGAGCGGCAGGGCGCACCAGTCTTGATCTGGCCAGCTCGGATACCGACGACGACGTCGGCAATGGTGACGTCCTCGGTCTCGCCAGAGCGGTGGGACACCATGACACCCCAGTTGTCGGCGTACGAGTCCTTGGCGGCCTGGATCGACTCGGTGAGGGTACCGATCTGGTTGACCTTGAGGAGCAGGCCGTTGGCGGCCTTGAGGTCGATGGCCTTCTTGATGCGGGCAGGGTTGGTCACCGTGAGGTCGTCAGCGACAATCTGGAAGTCGGAGGTCTTGTAGAAGTAGCTCCACGCCTCCCAGTCGTCCTCGGCGAAGGGGTCCTCGATGCTGACAATGGGGTACTTCTTGGCCAGGTCGGTGTACAGCTGAGCAAGCTGCTCGTAGGTGAGCCACTTGGACTTGTCGCTGTCGGGGTTCTTGAAGTCGAGGTCGTACTTCTTCTCATCGGCCTTGTAGAACTCGGTCGAGGCCACATCCATGGCGATCTTGATCTTGCCAGTGTAGCCGGCCTGCTCGATGGCCTCGGTGATGAGGTCGAGGGCCTCCTCGGCGGTCTGGATATCAGGGGCAACACCACCCTCGTCACCAACGTTGCCCGCGGACTGACCGTACTTCTTCTTCGCAAGGCTCTTGAGCTTGTGGTAGACCTCAGAACCCTGGCGCATGGCCTCGGAGAAAGTAGGAGCCTCACTACCAAATGGTGACGGTCAGAATGTTTTTTGACTAGCGTGGCGCGTATCGTGAGACGCAGGAGAGATGCAACTTACGAAGGAACAATCATGAACTCCTGCATGGCGAGACGGCCACCGGCGTGCGAACTAAGGCTGGTCAGGATATTGCTCCAGAATTATGGTCTGTCATAGAGGGCGAGCTTACCCTCCGTTGAGGACATTCATGAACGGGACAGGAAGGACGTAGGGCTTCTTGGTTCCCGCAAGGTCAGAGATGTGGGCGTAAAGAGGGACACCCTACATTCGCGTTAGCAAAGTGCTCATTACCCATCCGTAGAGCGGTAAATCGTCAAATCATATTTGACCATTATCATCTCACCTTTTCGGCTGCACCGGCCTTGGCAACAGCCAGACTGACACCAAGGATGGCGTTGGCGCCAAGCTTGGTCTTGTTATCGGTTCCGTCGAGCTTGATGAGGAATTCGTCGACCTTGGACTGGTCCTTGACATCGATACCCTCCTTGATCAGGGCGGGGCCGATGATAGTGTTCACGTTCTCGACAGCCTTGGTGACACCCTTGCCCAGCCACTTAGAGCTGTCGCCATCGCGGAGCTCGCACGCCTCGTGGGCGCCTGTCCATCCAGGTTAGAGACCCCCGCTCAGAGTTAAACTGGAATCATAATAAGGCATGCGTACCGGTGGAGGCACCAGAGGGAACGATGGCCCTGTGGAGACCGTTGTCGGTGACAACGTCGACCTCAACGGTGGGGTTGCCACGAGAATCGTAGACGGAACGTGCGTGAATCTTGGTGATGGCCATTTTGAATATCGGTCGCAGTATTGGTTCTGGAAGAAGAGGAGAGATGGTGAGCTTTCGACTCCCCAAAAGAACTAGGGACGAAGATTAAATGAAGCAGTGGTGCGAAGATTAAGAGCTTTTCGAGTGAACTGGAGTTAGGCTCAGAGAGACGGAAGAAGGAAATATAAACATTGACGGGCCGAAGACGGCAGGATGAACAGATATCAGGGATTGGGGATTGGTGACTGAGTCAACAGACGGTGACAAGGGTGAGAATAATAACGCTCAGCTACTCCCGCCGTACCAGACTGGGGAATTGGTCCGTATATGCCTCAATCTTGTTGAGTTGCAAGATGGCGAAGCTCAAGCGCGACCAAACGGGTGATGGTGGGGCAGCATCGAGCAACACTGGGATGGGCGTCACGTAGAAACAAGGTGGGGTAAAGCTCCCACAAGCTCCCAGAATCGGAGGGGCAGAAAGAAGAAGGCGATGAGAGCATCGTAGCTATGGCTCCTGTTACTTACCTCGTGTGGGATGGAATTTGAGTTGGTCTTATGGTGTGCAGCTGTCGTGCTGGTCGGTGTAGAGGAGAAGAGAAAAATCAACAATGAGGGGAGGAGAGGGTAGGAAGAAAGGATGAGGGAAGATTGGTACTGTAGTAGCATCGGATGGCTCGTTTTGGGTGGTGCTGTTTTTGGTTCAAGTTGATCCCAATCGCCCAGCTGGTCTGTCAGTGTGGTGGGGTAACTTTCTACGAGAATCGGTCGGTTACCAAAAGGCAGCGCGATAGCGGGGAATCGGAATATGCAGTGGAGAGTTCAACGAATCAAGGTCAGCAAACCACCGGCCCATGTGTGGTAACGTGAAAATTCGATAAGGAGGAACCTCGAGATCCCGTGCAGATGCTCGGTCACCTCGAAGTACCATCTTACGATAGGGCAAGCCACTGCTTCTTCGCCAATGAAACACCACTCAAACGACACTCCTCGATGCAAGTAAGACAACACCAATACCGAGTGCAGACGCTGCGCTGTGTCGTATCGCCTCGCATCCCGGGGCTCGGTCTAGTGTAGTCTCAGGACCCCTTTGGTCCTGTTCGTCCTGCTGCTGTGCTCGCCTTGAAGCTGGGAATCACGGTCCGCCAGCCCTCATTTAACGGGGCGCCGGCAGCTCGTCCCAGCCTAAAACTCTACTCACGTCCACCCACGGCCCGGTCTCTCGATGCACAAGAGATGACGTCTGTAAGGGTATAATATGGGGTCTTCTCCCCTGTCCACCTTTCTCCGGATCTCGCTCCACTGGTGGTGGGTCCCGCTTTGGCTGGCAATTGCTTGTTCACAGATCCCGAGGGCCGTCAACATTGGCGCCCTCAAAGCAACCAACTTGCAACAGCTACTTATCTGTTTTCGTCCTGGTGTTGCCGGCGTTTTCCGAGCTTTTCCTCGCCTGCGCCTTTCGGAACATCTCGTCTACTGTCGGCTGGGTCATCGCTTCCTTCTTGATAACTGGCGGCGCTGGTCTTTGCTGTCTGGGCTGGAAAGACCATATAAGCTCCTGCATTTCTCTCGAGGCCTCCTCCTTGTCTTCATCTCCATCCTCGCACACTTTGACCAATCCGATCCCGTCTTTGTCAAATAACCGGGTTCCGTTAATATCGATGGCGTCCGACTCTGAGGTCAGGTCGATGGTTTCGTAGTCGCTGTCGTCAGACTCGATCTTGATGACCTCCGGCTCCTCGTCGTCCGCCTTCTTGACTTTCGTATTCTCCTCCAACCGCGCAAGAGCAGCGGCTGCTCGTAGTTCTCTTCCTCTCTGGCTTTGGGCAACTCGCGGTTTCGCCTTTGTAACTTTCCCATTCTCGAGTTTCACCTTGGCATCATCATCAGCACCGAGGGCGACGCCGTTTGCGCCGAACTTCTTGAGTATCCGCTTCTCCTTTTGCTCTTTCCAGGAGAGGAGAGGCTTCGTTTTCCGCTTTCGGCCCCGCCGGTTCGTCCTGTATGTCCCGCCGCAGATGTGTTCGGGAAGAGCCTCGCCCGCCTTGACCGTAGGCCTGTCGAACCTGCCGGTACTAAGCTCTTGGCCTTTGCCCCAAAGGCCCTCGCCTGTATATCCTCTCCCCCAAAGCCCCTCCATCTCCCGCGCATATTGGTTGCGGACTGCCCAAAATGCTTTGGAATGGTTCATTTGTTTGCAATGCGCGAGCCTGTAACGGTTATGTCAGGAGCCGATTTCACCGACAGAACCCGACAGCTTTGGGGAGGACCTACTCGTGCATCATCACCATCTGGACGTAGTTGAAGGGGAGCCACCTCCCGCTACGGGGGCACTTCAACACGAGCTGTATCACCTCACCCGCATTGAAGTTCCTCCCCACGAACTCCCTGTTCGGCTCGTACTCCTCTAAAGACCTCACACTGATCCAGTTGTCCCTCATGACGGGGACTATACCGGGATGCCTGGTTAGCCTCGACCAGAGAGTGGACGTAGTGTGGCCCTCAGCACACTCACAACATTGCGCGGCGATGCGCTCGAGAAAGTCCTGGGCTATCGCCTCATCTTTTCCCGGAAGAGGCTTGATAAAAGCGATTCGATCGTTCGGCGGAGACTTCTTCACGTTGAGGCGCTGGAACCCGAGCGACATGTTCGATGACAGATCTGGGAGAAATTTCCAGCTCTCAGTGACCGTATTAACGGAAACTGGTGGGATAGAGCCGTGATCTACGATACTACTTCGGAAAGAAATGCGGACGCTGCCAACCTCATCAATGTTGGGAAAGAAAGTAGCCTAGGCGCAACTGACGTCTGCCTTGACGGGCACACATCACTGACCCGTCTTGTGTTAGGCAGGTACGAGGGGCACACGAAGTCACGTGATCACGTGCAACTTCATGTCGGAGGCACCCTTGGGAGTCAGTTTGAGGTCTGCTGGCAGTGTGAGCTGAGAGTAGCGGACCCAACAAAAGGATGTAGCATGGAAGTAAGTGCTAGTATCTATGTTGAATAACTTGTGATTTCAATGAGCCAGGAGAGAGGGCCCGTCCTACGCTACCTAAAGGCTAGCTGCAGCTTTGCCTTCCGCGGAACTAGAGTGCGCCTACCATGAGGATTGGAAAATCTATAAACGATGTAGTGCGTTGCTCCTATAAATGAGATCCGGGTATCAAGAAGTATACTATATATGCCCATAAAAAACGCCCCCCCAAGCCCAGCCAGCCTGTTTCCCCACCCGCTTCACAATCCATACCTCGTCACGCACTCCTCCCTATGGACATCGAGACAATCCAGGGCGCAAACTCTCGTCCCGCACTTCACGCACTTCACTTTACCCCAGTACCCGCACACCGAGCAGAACACCCTCACGGGGTACCGCCCATCCTCCTCCGTCAACCCCGCCCTCGCCTGATTGTAGCTCAGCGGCGGCCTGGCCAGCAGCGCCCTGAGCTCCGCGTCCGACGGCGGGTCGGGCACACGCGAGACTAGCAGGGGCATGACGTCACTCACCCCCGGCGGCGCGCGTATATCCTCCTCCTCCTCGCTCTTCCCGTCCGTGCCGGCCATGTCCGTGTCTTCGCTGCGGGATAGCGGGGTGAGTACCGGCGGCGGCGGCGGTGAGGCGTCAGTCATTGTGACATCTTGCTGCCTGGCTTTGCCCGTGCTGCTCTTCTTCTTCGAGGGCGGGGGTTTCATGCTCGCCTCGCGCGAGGCGGCTTGGCTCGTCGTCGGGGGGTTCGTCTCGGCTAGCGCTTCGAAGTCGTCCAGATGGTTTGCGAAAGTCTTCATGCTTTGCAGGATCTTCCTCACGTTCGGCGTGTGTTTCCCTTGTACTGGGAAGTTGAAACACAATTCATATTAGCAAACAAAAAACCATCACGGGGAGCAAAAAGGCGCCAGGGTGGCGAGCAGGGCACACCGGAGGGGGGTTTCGGCGGGAAAAGGGAATGAAAGATAAATCATACCTCGTCCTTTGGTAGGCACAGTGATGACAACATCTCGATTTCCATCCCGGTCCAGAGCCTCAAGCTCCTTGCGCACCCGCGCCTCTTCGCGTGCCGACTGGTCCGAGAGACTGAGTCCCTGACCCCGCGCCGCAGCCCTCTTTCTACCCTTGGTCGCCGTCGACTGCATAGCGGAGAGGGCGGGGTTGTCCGGGACATAGGCCCAGCCTGGTGCCGCTGTCGTCCTTGCACCAGCAACCTCGATGACGCCGAAGTTGTCCATGGTGGGCATTCGTGCTTCATTCCTGACTTTTCAGAAAGGGTCGGATTCGCACATGTGAGAGTCGTTAATCGACACACTGCTCTCGTTAGTGTAAACTATCAACGATTTCCATTCCACTATCTATCTCTTACCCGAAGCTTACCCGATACCAAGGCTCTCAAGGAAATGATACAATAACGAGTGTGAGCTACGGAAGTCTTCGCTTCTTTCTCTTTTTTTCTTTTTCTCTTTTTTTACTTGGTCAAGTGCTCTCGAATCAGGTGCAGCGACCTGTGCAGCGACCTGTGTATGTCTTCAGTAGCTAGCCGAGCCTCGAAGGTCGGATGCACATCGGGTGGAGTGAGCTGAAAGCCCTGGGGCTCTTGGTGATATCACGACTTCATCCAAGCCGATAGGGATAGTGCACGGAGCAGAAACTAGGTAGTGCCATCACGGAGTCACAGGCCAAACAGTCACAAGAGTATAGAACGGGAAGTTGTTTGTATCAGGATTCATCAAACGAGTAAAAGGCCTAGATGGCTATCAAAACCGAAATGCAGAACGAACCCCTTTGAAAGATTCAAGGAAATACCCCCCTAGTCCCTTTTTAGTACAAGGCATGAATCTCCCTTTAGACCCATGCTAAGACAGATATTTTCATTCGTCACATCCATGAGGAACACCTGGTCCCGATTTACAACTCGTCATGCACATCCTTCTTCTCCTCCGCGGGCTCGTCCTTCTTCTCCTCGGTAGCCTCCTCGGCGGCGGGCTCCTCCTTCGCGATGGAAACCTCAGCCTGGTACTTGCCGTTCTCCTTGATGAAAGCGATCAGGTCCTCAACGGTGCGAGCACCGCTGTAAGAAACAGGGGCATCCTTGGCGCCAGCGGGGAAGAGCTTGATGGTAGGGAAGCCCTGAATCTCATCGGGAACATCGTTGGCGGTGGCGTCAACCTTGGCGATGACGACCTTGTCCTTGAACTCGCTGTTGGCGTAGAGGGCGCCGAGCTCCTCGTACTTGGGAGCAAGGGACTTGCAGTGACCGCACCAGGGGGCGTAAAACTCGAGGAGGACATCCTTGGTGTCATCAAGGACAATCTGGTCGTAGTTCTTAGCCACAACGACGGTAACGGGCTCGTCGTTGGCCTCGGGGATGGGCTCAGACTTGATGCTCGGCTCAAGCTTGCCGGCGGCGAAGTCGGCGACGAAGGACGCGATGGCGTCGTGGGTGATTTCGGTTTCCTGGTCGAAGGGGAACTTCTGGTTCTTGGTGGTCTCCTGGATGGCGAAAGCGGGGAACTTGTCCGTCTTGAGGTTCAGGTTGCCGGCGTGAGCACCGAAAGCCTTAGCATCGATGGTGGCGAAGTTGATGGAGCCACGGTGCTTCTCAGCAATGGGCTTGATGGCATTGCCGAGGGCCTCACGCTCCTCGGGGGTCTCGGCGAAGATGTACGCCAGGGGAATACCGGCGGCCATGTAGCCAGAGTAGGTCTCGGGGCCGACCTCGCCGATGAGAGGGGTAGCGCCAACCTTGGCGAACTGCTCAATAGCCTCGTCATCGAACTTGTCGCCAGTGTAGACGTTCTTGCCCTCATCGAACTGCTTGTAGAGGACAATAGAGGGAGGGATGACGCCCTCCTCCTCAGCGAGGGCAGCGTCGTGGCTAGCGCCGAAGACGTAGGTGTCACGGAGCTTCTCGGCAACCTTGCCGTAGACCTCAGCGGAGGTCTTGTCGTCAGCGGCGTAGTAGCCGACGAGGACAACCTTGTCCGCACCCTTGAACTCCTCAAGGGTGTCCTTGGTGACTTCCGACACCGCGGGCATAGACTGCTTGATCATGTAGGAGGTGATGCTGAGGAGAGACGTTGGATGTTAGCCGTGGGTTGCTATATATAGGGGGCAAAGGACGGGGCTGGGCAGAAACTCACGAAGCAGCCTTCCTCTGGCCAGCGTATGGAGTAACATTCTCAAGGCCGCGGAAGACCTTGAGGGTAGGATATCCCTCGACGCCGTGGGTCGAGCAGAGCTCGGAGTGCTCAGTGCAGTCGACCTTGGCGAGCTTGATGCCCTTCTCCTTGAGCGACGTGGCAGCCTCCTCGTACTCGGGGGCAAGAGCCTTGCAGTGACCGCACCAGGGAGCGTAGACTGTGGAGAGAGGACATGTCAGAAGGGTTACTCGTGATGATGATCATCGAAACATTGGCACATTCACGGGCGTGGATCAGAAGGGGAAGCGAGACTTACACTCAGCAAGGACCAGGTCATTGGCCTTGATGAACTCCTCGAAAGTCTCGCCAGTGAGGGCAGTGACATCAGAGTCACCCTCAGCGACGACGAAGGCCGCCGAAGCCAAAAGGCTGAGGACGTGCTTAAGCTGCATCTTGATCTCTTTCTCTAAACACAACGATGTGGAAAGCGCAAAGGGGTATTAAAAAGAAAAGAAAGTAAGGAGAGCTTGCGTGATGAATAATAGAGAAAAAGGGAGGTGATGGGGAGGGATGAAGGAGGATGGAATGTTGAGAGGTTAAGAGGTTGGTGGAGGGAGGTTAAAGCAGCAATGGATTTATCTTGTCGGATATGTATCAAGAGGACTGGCTAGCTGGAGCTAGCTCAATTGAACACCTGTCCCTTTGAGTGGAGCAACCCTTGAACTCGACGTGAAGGGTGCACTCATTACTAAAAGTGGCAGGACCCCACAACCCCAGGGGTTGTACTGGGTTCCAACGCACTGTGCAGGAACTGTACGAGGCCGTACATGCATTAATTGATTACTCCGGTTGGTCAGGGTTCTGTTGTACCTCTACCTACAGTGAGCAGCACTGTAAATTCTAAGTACCTTGGATTGCGTAGTGCCTGCAGACCGCTGCAGTGGACCCTGGGAAGGAGCCGCAGCCGCCGTCTGTCCATCCTACGAGTTATCATACGGAATAGACACTACATGGAGGTTGAATTGGTAATCAGATTCACAGTGGCGGTAAAATTGAAGCATCGGTTCTGCTGAACGTCAAATTGATTTATCACCACATTGCACAGTGTATTACATTACTATCTCTGCCTGACCTGCTGATGGGACCTGGACATGGAAGCATGAGCCAAACACTGTGAATTTCATCAGTAGGTTGTTTTGCCTCTCCTGACTCAGTCGAGTTAAAAGGCGCAATGGTGTCTCCGAGTATTAGTTTGTACAATGTACAACGGTACCGCGTATCTTACACAGCCGGTGCACAGCACTCTCAGCCCCGCCACAGTGCCTGTCGCTCGCGCCAGGAGTTACGCAGGGCTGGCAGTTGATCGGCAGGACCAGTTGGCCCCGAAATAACACAGCAAAAAATGCTCCAGGGTAAGCCGTGCAGACACAATGTCTCTGATTCTCCACTTGCAACATCCGTCGCTCTACTACACTGTATTACTCTAATGCGGAGCCATCAATCAAGTGCGAATCCCCTAGTACTCCCTGTACAAGCGCATCGCCTGAAGGGGCCCCAGGCGAGGTGGCAACCGTGGCCTCAGGGTCTGGGCTATATTATCGCCAACGCTATCGGCCGTGGATTGGAGGAGCATAAGGTCGTCTATTGCCGCCCTCTCTAATCGACGCCGCCCTGGTTTTTAGTTCGCTTCAAAGGCGGTGCATGCCACCTCTCGGCCTCCACGGCACAATTGCTTGAGACACCGATGGTACGGGGATCCATTGGGGCGATATGCGGTTGTCTTGGCAGAACGAGACATGTCCCGAGTACGCTACGGCGTCTGGTCCTATCGAAACAACTGCCCACTTGACAACTCGCCCGAGAGGCTACGTGGAGGCTATCTTAGTAATGTAGTATCACGACACCTACTACGACGTATCCGCCAGTCGTCCCGCTGAGCCCAGAGCAACTCAGAATATCCACCTATGACATGTTGGTCCTGGGTTACAGCCTTGCAGAAGTGCCTCTATAGATTGCACATACGGATGGAATGATAAATAAGCTTGCAGGTGGTACACTAGATGGGGAATCAAAAGTAAATCCGAGTCTAGTAAAACAAGCATACCGTGTCCTCCAACCCAACTCTGGCCTCGCCCGGGAGACACAGAGTGCTCTCTGTGTTATGTGGACACAAGTGTGAATTGAAGTAGTGTACTGTATCTTCTTGAAACGAGTACATGTACTCGGCGATCCCTTGCCGTTCGCATCTGGTTACTTTCATCAAATATTCTGATCGTGTCCGTGACGCGATGATATAGCATAGCCAAGCAGGTATGGTCGATTGCGCCTCTCACCGCCACGAAATAAGGCCGAACATCTTTGATACAAAACACAAAGCGCTGTCCTCCTTAGTCTACGGAAATACAGTGTGGTAAAGGAAATGCTTCGAGGATTGGATCCTAGGATCCTAGTTGAATTGTAGCTTGGATCCCACGGGATCGATGGCATTCGGTACCAGACAGCTGCGAGTGGCCTTCGGCGGAGTAAACCAGGGGATAGGAGA
>JAXQGT010000298.1:0-13242 GCA_037040375.1 Basipetospora sp. M8501
CCGTCTAGTCCTTGATGTGGACTTATTAAAGTGTCTGGCAGCTATCCCGATATCTCACAGCTGGAACCAGCTGCAACATCGTCAGCGATAAGCTTCTCGCGACCAAGAAAAAAGTTCGCATGCTCGCCGAGATCAAAGCTTCATGTTCTCCGACGCCAGACACGGCCTTTCTGTATGCTTTGATGCGATACGTGCTCACCAACTTGTCCTAACCGGCCCTCAAAAATGATCATATCCTGAGCGACCCTATCTATATTCCTCCGAATAGAACCCACCCCCCTATCCTCTATTGTTCTTTCCATCAAAGCAGAAAACACACCAAACCCAACTTCAAATATGGCCGACTCCAAGCCGCCGCCCGAGCCTGTAAGTCGACAAGCATGAAACCTTCCCAAACAAATTTCCTTGTCCGTCACTAATGGACCCCCAGGTCAGCTCTGCCGCCAACGGGGCCGGCACTGCAGCCTCCGGCACCTCTTCGACAGCCCCCAAGACCGCGCCAAAGGCCCCGGCCGGCAACCCCGCCCTCCGCATGCTCGGCCTCCCTATGCTCCCGCGCAAGCTCCCGTCGCGCAACTGGATGATCTTCTGGACCCTGACCACCACCCTCTCCGCCGCCATCATCTACGACAAGCGCGAGAAGAAGCGCGCCACCGCCAAGTGGACCCGCGCCGTGTCCTGCCTCGCTCGCGAGCCCGTGTCCAACCCCAACGAGATGCCCCGCAAAATCACCGTCATCCTCGAGGCGCCCCCCGGTGACGGCCTGCGCGCCGCCCAGGACCACTTCATCGAGTATGTGAAGCCCGTGCTGGGTGCCGCGGGCATCGACTGGGAGTTCGTGCAGGGCCGGCAGCAGGGCGACGTGAGGGCCGCAGTGGCCGAGAAGATCCGGAGGCAAAGGAAGGCGGTCGAGCGCCCGGGCGAGGACATCCTGTCGGCTAACGATAGGGCGATTCTCGAGTCGAGGAAGAGGAGCGGAATTCCAGAATACGATGGCATCAAGGGGGACTTGGTTGTGGGCAGGAACACCTGGAAGGAGTACCTTCGCGGCTTGCACGAGGGCTGGCTAGGGCCGCTTGACCCCCCGGCTATTCCTGAGCCTCCGAAGGAACCCGAGCCCCCAAAGGCGCCCGAACCTTTGAAAGCACCCGAGGTGGAACACATATCTGAGTTGACGAACGGCGATGAGCAGCAGCAGCAGCAGCAGGAAGACAAGAAGGCGGAGGAGGAGAAAAAGAAGGAGGAAGAAGAGAAGAAGCCCGAGAGACCGCCCCAGCCCCCGCCGTACAACGCAACGGCCGACTATGACACGGCCGCCCTCCCGCCCCAGATCCCGCAGGCATTCCACCCCTCCGCACCCATCGAATTCCCCCACTCCCTCGGCTTCGCCAAGACGCTCACCCGCTTCGGCTGGTTCCTAAACCGCCGCAAGCTGGCCGATGACATCGGGCGCGAGGTCGCCGCCGTCTGCTTCGCCGTCTCGCGCGAGTGGTCGGACGGCGGGTCCGAGGAGTTCCCTCAAGTGCATGCGCTGGAGAAGGAGGAGAAGAACTGGGCCAAGAGCGTGTTCAAGGACGAGGAGGAGGACGACAAGAAGAAAAAGGAGAAGGAGAATACGGACAATGAAGAGAAGCCCGAAAAGAAGGAGCCGCCCAAGGAGAAGATCTGGCCGCGTCCCGTTGTGGGCGATTCGCGTATCCTGTCGAGGATGCGGCGCTTCGAGCTACTGCCGGAGCATGAGGAGATTGCGAGGAGCGTCGTAGTGCCCGAGGAGGAGATTGAAGGGTGGGTGAAGGGGAGCCTCAGAAGCCTATACCGCTGGGGTGCGGACCAGTGGAAAGACAAGTACTGGACGCCCAACGTTGGGGACATCTCGAAGGAGGACTAGAAAAGTGTCTTCTGGTTCTCTTCTCATTCTGCCTCTTTTAAATGTTTTGGACATAGAACCCCGTGGCAGAAGGCTCTGCGCCATTGTATACTTCTGTACGGGATTATGAGCAGGCAAGCGTCGGCCTGTTGAAAGGGGGATTCGGTGGTCTACTAATCTTTTGTACTACTAGATGCAATCTCTCCGATCTATCGTGGAGCGGAGTTCAGGGGCTTAGTTTACTGCATATAGACCTTAGAGTGTGGATGTGATAGTCTCCAATCACTCTTTATTTCATTCGTCGTCGTCGTCGTCGTCAGAACCGTAGGCTACAAGGCCACCCACCTTGGGCTTGGGTGGCACGTTGGTGCTCGTCGTTTTCGTCTCCCCACCGTCTTCCCTCTTCCCCACGGTCCGCGACGTGATCTTACCCCCCGAGCTCTCGTTACTCTGCCGTGTCTCCCCTCCACCCTCGCTCACCCTCCTCTTCACCCCTTTCACCACCGCCTCCTTCTCCCTGGCCCTCTTCCTCTTCCTCGCCACCCCCCAGTCCGCCATGTTGTCGTCCTCCGCATGCGTCCCCTCGTCCCCCTCCCCGCCGCCGCCGCCGCCTTTCTGCGCTTGCCGGAACGCCTTCAGACGTTCCTCGGTCTCGCGGCGCAAGCGCTCCTCCTCCGCGCGCTTCGCCTGGCGGACCTCGTCTAGGAACTGGATCTCGTCCTCGTCCAGTGCGCGGAACTGGTTACTGATCTTGGTCTTCTCCTCGAAAGCGGCTTGCTTCGCGGCTATTTGTCCAAACCCCCCAGCCACAGGACAATATGATCAGTGTCCTCTCTTCGAGCAGAAAGGAAGAAAGATGAAAGGTGAAGGGTGAAAAAAGTAGATCGAAAAACAAATAGCAACATGAAGTGACCATCCCGTAACGAGAAGGCTGGGAGGGAAAGAGGCGGGGCGGAGACTGGAATGTTGATGGAGGAAGAAACTCACCCTTGTTCGCCTGTAGAATATCATACAGGCTCTGCTGCTCGCCCGCCGCCTCCTTCGCCCTGGCCTCGTCCCGCCTCTTCTTCTCCTCCTCGAGCTCCCTGGCCACCGCCTCCCACTCCTGCTGCTTCTTGCTGCTGCTGCTGCCGCCGCCGTCGACCCCCGCAGGCTTCCTCACCGCGCGTTGATCCGCCGGGGCCGGTTCGGTAGCCGCCACTGCCTCGACGGCCTCGCCAGTCGTCGGGTCGATGGCGCCGCCCGACACGAAGCGCGACGTCATGCTGAATTATCCTCCCAACTACACCCCAGGGACAAGAGTTGAGGACCGTGTGCGCGACGAGGTCTCCTTTGCTTGGCCGGGCCCTTCTTTACCTCCTCTTTCCTGTTCCCACCCTTTCTGCTAGGCTTGCCCACTTCTATTCAGGTGACTGTATGGGGATATATACCGGTTGGTGCTTCACTATATGCGATGGGCGGGATGGCGAACTCGACACTTTCATGTGAGTTTTATTACAAGGCTGAACGAAATGAGAAGTGCGGCCACGGCGACCCACGCATTTAAGGTTCCACCAGACCTTTGCAGTAGGATATTAGGTGCTTCCTCCATATCGTTCATTCACATTCACTCACTCCCATTTTCCACAAAAATTTGCAAAGATTTTGCACTCTAAATAGTTTATTTGAATCTAATGCACATGTCCGTCCCACCATCCGGGAGAATTCCGAGAGCTGGTAGGATAGACGAGTCACGGACATGATTTTGAGTTTCAATGTCTTCGTGATGACACACCCAGGCTCTTCCTCTAGTAGCTTGGGATCCTTCCTATGAGCAGGCGGAGCCGGACACAACCCTCTTAATCTTCCATGCATTTTCGTTTCCTCCCCCGTATTTCGAGGTCCATCTTGCCACTGAGGCGAGCTGGTATATAGCGACTTTCCAGAAGGTGCAGCGTGCGCGAGCCAGAGAGCCTCGAGGGTGCGGCTGCGTCTTCTATTTGACCTAGCCCTTTGTAAATTTTCGAAAGACATTGGAAGTAAAAGCAGGGTAGAACGTTTCCATCCCGTTCTGAAGGTGGATTGCGTTTCATAAAACGTTTAAACCATTTTCCACAAAGAAACATCAACTCCGTATTGGTAGGCGTGAGAAAATCCTCGGATCTCCCACAGAAAGAAGTTGAAAAGAAATGAGACGGCAAGGGACAAAACTTCTGAATCATTCCACATCATGACAAAATGGAAACCCTCGCGATAGATATCGGCTGCCGTGGCAGGTGGGAGGTTGAAGAAAAGAACACCAGGTGACATGATCCCTAATTAAAGCCGTAAGAAACAAGCGAAGACCAACCCCAATGGTCCAGTAACCCGCACTCCCCGTCTACCGTATGCCGAGATAGGAGAAAAAAGGAAAGAAAAGAAGGTCTAGCTAATCCATACGAATGAGAATGAAGTGTCCATGCTGTCCCCGACGGCCCGGCACACTAAGGCGACTGAAGGCGAACGCGAGAACAATAACGGGAAACCCACAGAATTCCTCGTGCTGCCTCTGCCAGCCTCGCTGTTCTGCCCGGACTGTCGAGGGAGTATATGGGAAGCAGATGAAAAGCAAGAAAAATGTAAGCCAGTCCCAAACAAACTTGTTTTGTGCATATGATCGCACTGGATCCCTTCCATTTCCCCGTTTCCCCTCCGAACAATGATGTGAAACCATGGAGTATAATAGTGAGTAGCAAAAACATTCGACGAAAATGATGGAAGGGTGCCCAAGACCACATTCGCGATAGCTTCAGCGCCTGTTTTGCACCAGCGGACATCGCGTAACTTTTTTTTGGGTTCCCGCAAGCTGAAAGAAGATGCAAGACCAGCTCAATTAAACGATGCGTCGACAAGAGAAGATGGTGGCTGCGGTCGATACCGAGGTTGGCCACTGGATGATTGGCGAATAAGAGGGCGGAGCCGGTCGTCGGTGTTTGAAAAGGCAGGGCAATGAGAACCGGAGATCAATGAAAGCAACCATGGCCGCACCGGCGAGCTCATATGTCCATATAGAATGCGTTGTTTTCGAAACGGCATCCGACAACTGGTGATGAACTTAGGTGAGTCGACCGAGCAGTCCGGCCGCATTGATTGCTGTTGCCAGGTAAGGTGGGAGAGTCGAGGAGTAAGCCATGAGGCCGAAGCCAGAGTGAACCGTGAGAACAATTAAAAACAAAAAAACCAGATTAAAAGAGCCACACATCTGCGGTCTATTGTGGACACCGACTCCGCTCCAGAATTCGTCAAGCAGGGGAAGAAGATTGAGAGAAGTGAAAACGCCGATGTGATGAATCCGTACCGAAACAAGAGAACAAAAGATCCGCAACAAATAGTAATAGCTTTTTTGACATCGTATCATTAAGTTTGCGCCCAGCTCGCACGTGTAAGCGACTGAAACAGGTATTCTGATCCGGGAACTTGGCCGAGACTCCCTGACGCAAACAGCAAGGGAATCGGCTTGTGGGGGAAGCCAAGGGGTTTCCGTGACAGAATAATTCGTGGTCCACTGCCGTCGTGTCGAGACTCCAAGCGATCGGAATCGGGTTCGTGCTGTTCTTTTGGTTTCAACGCCTCGTATGTAGCTGGAAGTGTGGGTATCAGACTATGCAAGTGTGTATCGTCCCGAATATGCGAGGTGAGAACAATGTGTTGGAGAAACCAGGAGGACGCGGCCGTATAGAATAAAAAGTGAAAAGGCTGGAAGGTGCCTCTTAAAAAGAAGAAAAAAGAAGAGAGCCAGTGCGGTCGTACTCGTTTCCGCGTTCGCTCTTAACCCATTACAGGTTGACTGTACGCGTGAGGAACGAAGTAAGGCTGCTTCGCTGTAGGAACAGGGCAATGAGAACAGTTGCACTCCGCGATGGCGGGATCCCAGTAGGGATAGTGTCCCTGGCTGTGATGGCGCGAATAGTAGGGATTGTGGGTGTGAGACTGGTGGTACGCGTTGTACTGCATAGCAGCCTGCGTAAACCAGTCCTGGTACCGCGCACTGGTGGATGTGGCCGAAGATGCGTAGTCGGGTGTACAGTAACCAGAGTCCGGTGGCGTGATAGGGGCTTGAGGGCCGGGCCTATACTGTGGATGAGCCCACATGCTGTCCTGATTATGATAAGTCTGTCGCTGGGCCAAGTCCTTCGCGTTGTACCTTGCGAGATCAACGGAGCCCAAAACGGCAGGCCTCGTCGCGGTGTAAGGAGGCGACGGGATGTCGTGGGGGCGAATGAAGCTCGTCTGGATCGGGCTGAGATTGGCAAGGCGCTGGCTCGTTGCCTGGGCGTGAGCTGCCTGCCGCTTCTTGGTGACCAGCCATGTCTTCCAGTTGTCCAACCAAGCCCGGTAATCGCTGCTCGTGTCTAGATTGACATAAAGCTGCCAGTGGCACGAAGCAAGCCACTCATTTTCCATCCTATTGAGTTCCGCAACATCGATACCACTGACCTCGGACCAGGACTTGTTCTGGAAGGTGTTGTCGTCCAAGAACTTGCTACCCAGAAGTAGCGAGACCGTGAGCAGTCTCCACACCTGGCCCTCACTGGCCTTGTAGGGGCCTTGCGCCTTGCAGGTGTTGATTCTCTTCGCCAGGTAGTTCAGCCCCAGGAGGATTGTCGTGCTCGGCAGCCGGGTCGAGGTCAGAATTTGAGTGACGAACTTCTTGAAGGGTGAAGTAACAGCGGTATCTGGAGAGATGACGCGCATCGACATCTCCGCCACATATTCTGACATGACTTCAACCTCATAATCGAGGACAGCACACACGCCACCCGTCATCTTGAATATGCTGTTGCGTCGAAACTGTCCGTGGGAATAGATAGCGTTGTTGGAGGGAGCCGTGGGGCCGAGTGCTCGAGGTAACCTGGGTCAACCAAGCGAGACAGAGGATGCCTCAAGAACTGCCCGGAGGCCTTCGCCGCCTGTCGAAGTAGGTTGCTGAAACCTTAGTTGTAGATGGCAGCCATCGACGGTTTAATCGGACGTATATCGGGGATGACCGGTCCGTTGGTTGATGGTAAGCCAACCCAAAGAGCTAGGTTCGGTTCACGATACCGTCGATGAAGCAAACGATGGGGCTTTGGAATGAGGCCGGAAACTGAATCGTAAGGACTGACAGGAAGAAAATCGGAAGGGCGGTTTGCGAGAATTCAACTGGTTCTAGGCGTACTTGTCAGCAGGAAGGCACTCGGATTGTACACATAACAGGCTTTATTCCCCCACGCCAAAACTCGGCAACACAAAAGTACACCGAGTGCTGAGACGGAGCTGCTGTCTCTGAGAAACTGACGCGGGGATCGAGAGTAGACTCACTTGCTTCGTATATTGGAGGAGTATCTTAAGGAAGATTTGACGTGATATAGAAAGGCAATGGCCGAAGGTGAAGAGTGGCAATCTTCTTGCTCTACACGAAGGAGATACTTGATGGTGGCCGACTGAAGAAAAAATTAAGGGCGAACGTTGGTGGTTGAGCGTTGAAGATTTTTTGAAAGTTCCGAGGCCGTGCAACAACTTTGTGGAAGTGACAGTCCTCGGTTAGATGGCGTTGAGAATGGGTGCTTCGACTGATAGTGGAGAAGAGGAAAACCAGAATCCAGAAGTCAGGGACCGGATGACAACACGCGAACAGCGACGGTCGTGAGGTCGATGACAGATTTGTCGAGAGAAGGCGGATTCGGTTGTTGGTTCGGAAGGGGGTGAAGGGACAGGGAGGAAGGATGATGGGATGTGGTCCGAGGGAGGAAATAACAGTGAAATAAAAGCGACTGGAGGAAATGAAAATGAAGTACGGGAGTAGGGAGGCGTGGACGCAGGTGGAGTGGAGTGGAGAGTCGACCGCCCTGACCACCCAAAACCCAAGTGGCCTGTCCGTCCTCCGTTGCAAGGAGGAAGCGCTACAGTGGGCGAGTACTTGTGCAAGTGTACTTTGTACCGGAGACGTGTGGACGATACATTATAACATACACTATCCACTTGAATGAGGGACATCTGACGTGTGTACCACGGGAGATGGATCGTGCAAGAAACACTGTGTGAAAAAGCGATATTACACTGTCTCCTTAGTCTACTGGCAGGCAATATTCAGTACCCACAGAGGAAGTGCACCAGACATCCACTGGACCCACCGGACCCTGTTCCAGCGCGAATTACGAGTACTTAGCACTGGCAGAGACATGGCCGGAGACTCCTAATGGCGAGAACGAACTAGGCTACGGAGTAGCGTAGCGTACAGTATACACTCCGAAATCAACCCCCAAAATAACATTGAAGTTGCCCCAACCCGGACGGGGGTGTTGCCAGTGGGTCGTGTACTCGTAGTGCACACTACTCGTTCGAAGGAGAAAAAATTGTTGCAAAAGAGTTTGGTGGGAGGTCCCACCGAAAACTGTTTGACAGAGTACCTAATAAGAGAGGCTCATCAGCATCCCTCAAAGGCCGAAGTCAACCTCAATACGGTGTACTTTCGCACGCTAAAAACATGACCGCTCTTATTAGTGTAGCTCTCCTCTGATGTGGTGCACATATCGATACTGATGCTCTTCCGAGGTTAGAGAGTTTGGAAGCAGTGCTCCACAGCGCGAATAGATCGGTGGTTGGGAAGAGAGGCTCCAGGTGTGTCGCGCAGTGCACTAACAATTCGTAGGCATCAATGATCAATCCGCTACACTGTATCGACGTGAACCGTTTGACATGATGAAAAACGAGTATCCGTATTGTCGCTCGCCGCGGCGGCTTTAAGCTCACCCAGGCCAAGGAGCCCGTTGATCCAAGGGCCCGCGGAGCACATGTTCTCTCGTGCGTCCAGTGTCGATGTCACCGTTTTGTCAAGCTAGGGCTGCCTCGTGCCCACAACCAGGTCCGAGGAACACTAGTCGGGACGGAGTACACTTGGTGACTGTAGCGCAATAATAAGGGTACGAGGTACACATACCGACGAATTACAGGGTTACATTGGGGATCGGTGTCGGTAGGTGGGGTGTTGCTAGCACATCGCTTCAATGGAAGACGTAATGAAGAGCAAGGGTGTCAAGGGATTGAAATTGGGGAGCGGCGTGTATCTAGGGATGGCAGAACTTTGCCAGGACGCCGCAGTGGGATTGGTCGGAACCAAGGCAACGGCATCACAGATTCGTTGTGATGGAATCACTCTGAAGCCAATGGCTTTCGTAATCATAGATCAGTCGGTAGGCGCGTGGAGGCTACGCAATCTTGTCACTACAGAGTCAGGTAAGCAGTTGAGGCCAAACAAGTCTTTCCTTTCTAACTTGTCTCGAAATCCTCCCTCGGTGGCTTTTGGCGTGTTGCCTTCCGACGGAGATCAGACGACGTTTGGCGATTGTTGACAAACCATGGCAACCACAGTACGAGGCCGATGGGGTCCGCCGCAGCAGGGTGGGATCAACGGTGGTCAGAAACCGATATTCCGCCAGCAACAGTACGGGGACCAATCCAACGGTCGGAACATCCAAACCGTTACAATTGCTCCCCGAGTCTGGCCAGCCGGGGGGGAAGCCTAGTGTGAACACTCCTCCGTACTCTACAGTACGGAGTAGAGCAACGAATTTGATGCGACCCCGGCTCATCATCCCGCCAGAGGCTGGTGTTCCTTGGCATTCCTGTCATGTTTCGCTTCCCTCCTGTTCTCATCTTACACATATAATCGTAGGTACTCTTTTCAACCATCGTAGCCGGTCGTGTTACGGAACCGCCATTAGGGAGCACTCAGTACTAGTGTATATGGAATCAATATCACACCACCCCATTAACACGCAGTATACACACCAGACTCTCAAGGCCCTTTATGGATTCAATGTTTCGCCTCCTTAGGGTTCGATTGAGAAAGAACGAGTAGGGTTCAATACGTAATGCACAAGTCAGCTTCGTTTTCTACGCTGTATTAAATTCAACTCTTGCCACATGCGACACTACACTATATAGTGTAGAAGGCGTCGCCTGGCTGTGTCAAAGCTTTGGATGGAAAGAGCCATCAAGTTCCAGTGTGTATAAAAGCACATGTCACTTTGCACGTGGTTCGTCCAAGGCAGGACACTCACATTCCCGGTGCGGACACTATACGAGTAGAGAGCCAGATAAGACTCCCCGTGGTATTGAAGGTAATGAACTCGCAATATAAGACTGTGAAATACAGGGGCACACTGCCCCGTTCCCCCTAAAGAATAATTCGTCAATCAATACCTTCGAGGCCAGCATCGCGTTGTTTATATACTCGTATTCATGTGGCAAACTGAATGCCGATACGAAAGTACACATCCAACGCTTTGGTACCCTTAGTGGAAAGGCAGTGCTATGTACCATTGGCTGCTCGATGTACAATTGAAGACGTCAACTACCCTCAGGTATTTAACCCATGATGACCTACAGTAGTCGAGGGTCGACGCCTTCTGTCGAATTGTTTCGAGGGACTGTGACTCGAGACGGAGGCAGCAAAGGCGCTTTTTGCCTGTGCATATGCGTCACAATGCTCTTTGAATCATGCAGCTGGGCATTTGATGCACCGATTGCCCCGTGGATGTACCTGTGCTGCGGAAGACGTCCTTCTGCGCCCTGATTCACCGCCAAAAGGGACCCAGACCTGCCATTTGATGCCATGATCGACCTCTGGTCCAAAAGAGAAAGAGGAAAATCGACTGTCGACGATGTACACTACGTATCCGTACAACGTTGTACGGGCAAGCGAATCCCCCAAGCCGGGAACGTCGGGCCAGACATAGCCCTTTGTACCGTCTATTGAAGAGTATTCTCCCTTCTCCCCCCTACGGAGTCGATAACCTGCAGGAGGGTTGCATAGACGACGAGCCGGTGCCTGATGACCACACTGGCCACGAATTGAAGAATCAACCCAGTGCGGGTGGGCATAGGTAACAAAATGGCTCATTCGGCAGAAACAATTGATGTCACGTTCGAGTCGGTTGACAGGCAGAAAGAGGGGATCGGAGAGGACGGGGAAAGAATAGGTAGCAATGGCTGTGTTTTGAAATTTGTCTTGCGCTTCCCCCTTCCCGCGTTTTCTGTGCGGGATACTGGGGGCTTCCCCCTGCCGCCAGCGTCGACTGGACCCGCTTAACGGAGTGGAGGATGTAGAAGGGAACATGTGTTGAATTTGATGGGGCCGGCAGGAAGTTCGAGAAGGCGGGCACGGAGCAGCGGATCTACGAGAAGTACACCACAGACTCGAACCTCGGGACCCGGGGGTTTCTCTGAGATCAAATAGTACATGCCGTTGGGAAAAAGCGCCTTCGCCTGAGAGGCCATCAAACTATTTGATCACATCAATTCCCATTTTGCAGAAGAGCCGCCCGTTCCAGACCCCCAATAACACCACTTTTAGTGTGCTCATCTTCCGCGTGGCATAGCATCATGCATGCTCAGCAGCGGTTGGGTTCTCCGCCAAAAAATAAGAAAAACCCGCTTGATTCGAAGAAGAAAAAGGCGCGTGCTGTGCATGCATCTGGGGGACACTACCCCCTCACTTCCAATTTCTGACTCGTTGCCAAGCGCGCGTTGAGGCCAAGAGCTGCACCTCCCATGCTGGGGGGGGAGGAGCTTGGAAGTATTCATCAGACAAGTCACGGAGCGGTGTGAGAGCCTAGAAGCTCCCCCCCGTTCTTTCTTGCATGCACCAGCCAGACGCTTGCCTTCCTTTTTCTCTCCCCCGCCTCCACGACGGGCGGCTTTCTGTAGGTTCAATCTTGGCTCTGCAATCAACCCCTCAAAACCCCTCAAGTCCTAAAGTAAACGGCGAAATTGTGTTGCATGCAGCGGTCCCCAAAAAGCCTTCTCCGTCCCAATACCTACGGAGTACGGAGTAGGCAGCCGTCATGCTTTATCGCCTCCTCTCTCGGGCCTTAGGGGCAGCACCGGTCTGACACCTCCCCCTCCCTTTCCCTTCACAACCACCCTCACCCTATATCCTTGGATCTACCGAGTACCCCAGCTTTGGGCTCGATGATACGTCCATCCGATGGTCGGCCATCGACGCTTCGGCTTCGAGACGGGAACATTGAAGCCACCACGCCCCCCTCCCCCCTAATGTTGGGTAGTGATACAGGACGCGCCTGCTGAGGTACTCGACCTCGGTCAGATGCTGCACTACAGGGACGGACAAAATCAAGATGGCGCCTTATGCGGGCGGGCCGTGATCTTGAAGCGCGAGTTGCGAGAAATATGAAGAGCAGAGTCGGGTTGATGGCGCATCGGATATGGATGGAGGGCGTCCCGTGTCCAGATTACATTCGATCATCGATCTACTCGTATAGTACTTGAGTGCAGTGACGACCCTACTTCCAGCCGGATATCCAGCAAGTGGACTTGATACGACAGTTGGGACGATCAGTTCAATTATCGGACCGTCCCTCCTGTCCCCATGTACCCTCTGCCCCTTGAGAGCCGTATTAAATGTCACAATAGGGACCAAGTGCCGCAACACCCAGCCAACCCATTGAAGTGAGGGTACGCTAACAAAGGCACAGGACTGGTCTTACTGAGTGGGAGGTGGGCTTAGTCATCAAATCCACATTCACCAGCAACATGATGGACCTGATCAATGCGTGAGGTACTTGCGAAAGAAAGCACTCACAGGAATCGACTTGTCCCGACTAAACTCCGTCCTATTCAGAGAGAGACGCCGTTCAAGTCCCAGTCCAGGCTGCTGCGGGACAGACGTCTTCAGAATGGTTGATCCAATGGCTAGGCTGCCCTTGTGGCGAGACTATCCGGCGCCCAACAGGATTTTCATAGCGTCTTCTCGAACGTCAAACAACGGGATGCAGTGGACGCTATACACTAGGTCGGACAGAAACTCGGACGGTGTGAAGGACTCGATCTGATATTGGCTACCAGTAACGTCGAATCATATCGAAGGCAGCGTAATCGAAACATCGCCTTAAGGGTCGATATTGTTCATCTGATCTCGTGTAATCGGTGGTAGCGGAAGAGACTGGACCACCATGGAGGAGAGAACTCCGTCTAACCCGACCTCGAATCAAACCCGGGCTGGCGCAGAAAGACACATACCAGGCCTCTATTTACCAGTGGATATTAATGGACGTACAGCTGTTCCTCGAATCACTTTGCTGTGCCTTTGAACAAGCCGGCTCTTATTTCACAACCTATTAAACCACTTTACCTAGGACCAGTGTCGTGGCGTTAGGTAAGGCGTGAGGGTCGTCTGATTCAATGTTAAGAATAATACATGTAATACATGGAGAGTGCAGTACGACCAGAACACCCCCCTTTCATCTCGCTGACGCGAACCCATCTCTATGTAGATGAAGTCTGCCTGCGGGATCGCCCCCGTGGAACCGGATGAGCATTGTCCCCCCCCCCCCCCCCCCCGTAATCTTGGATGT